>WWET01001543.1:34676-51908 GCA_011038615.1 Limnodynastes dumerilii | reverse complement strand
GTGTGAGTAATATCTGATGTGTACAGTGTAGTATGTGAGGGGAGTATATTTATTAGGATTAGTAGGGTGAGTGTGAGTAATATCAGATGTGTGCAGTGTAGATGATGTCACCTGCGGCCTCCTCCCCTGTGTGCCCCACATATATTACAGGTATTGTGAGAAGCATACAATTCTATTGTTTTTACCAATTATATATTTGTTAAAGAAAAATTATGGGGGGTGTTTTATATATATATGTATATATGTATGTAATCTGAAATATTTATTCTTATGATACATAATAATATTAATATAATTTAGTGCATTTAGACACTACTGGGGATCAGATGATTAAATATTATGTATAATGTGAATGATTTTAGGGGTAAATTTTAGGAGGCAGTTAATTATGATGATAGAGGTGATATGGTGTTTTATGGCACTCACAAAAATGCAGTCCTTATTGGCGAATGTTGATTAACTGAATGCATTTATTGTCTGGTGTTAAAGCATGTGCTAGCATGCAGTAGGTATTGTGTAGCAGTCACTAGGATGAACTCTGTTTAGTATGGCAGGTAAGTTCATTATTGAATGTGATAGACAATTCAATTTGATTCTAAATTTTTTTTTCCTTGTTTTTTCCTATCCAAGAGTTGAGGGCCCCAAGATTTCTGTTGCCGGGCCTGGTATCACCCCCTTTTGTCAATTTCTATTATTCTGGTTATTTTATGTTTTTACTTTATCCTTTGTGTTATTTTTTTTATTTTATTTTTTTTAACTGATTCATGGGGGGGCCCGAAAAAATTGTGTGTGACGGGCCCCAAGATTTCTGTTGCCGGCCCTGCCTACCTCTAACAATGAGAGTCCCAGTATTGGGTCCCGTATATATGTTTATAAATTGAGAGCCAACTTACCTAGGAGACACCCCTTAAAGTCTCCAAAATGGCTGCTGTGGATCAGCTCTCCCTGTCAGCAACTGATCCCAGACATGCCCACAAACAGAATAAAACCAGAATGGAAGCTGCTCAATCAATTTATTAAGTAAATGTTAAACAGGTGCATGAAAGGCAGGGGGCCAACCTGCTAGCCACAGAAATAAAGGGAAAAATTGCCCCAGCACACTGCCATAAACCAAGGGAAAAATTGCCCCAGCACACTGCCATAAACCAGTAACAAACTATACTGTTCTATCTGTTCTATATGTTAAGGTATGTAGGTGAGTATCTATCTAATCACGCCCTGAAATGCCGCCCCGCCCACTCCTTGTAACTTTGAACGTACGGAATTCAACCCCACCCCTCTGCACGTATGTCCCTAAATGCGATTCACAAGCGCGTGCCTAATGGACTTCCGTGCATAAACACTACGTAACTTGCGTGGAAAAAGTTACTACGCATGCGCAGTTGATCCTAAAAATATGCATGTAAATCGACGCAAAAACGGATCTGTGAATACGGCCCAGGATTCTCAAATCCACTTAACACCAATTTCTATAAACCAAAAAAACCCAATAATAGTGTTTTACTATTTAACAAAAATTCACAAAAATAGATCCAACCCTCCAGGCAGGTCAGTTATATCAGGTATAAACTCACTCACAGCCAATCTCTCCAGATATATAGATCATTGTTACCACCTTATGTCACATAACAACCATCACATAGCAAAGACACAACACAGATTCTCCATACACTACAGCACATGGAATGGACAGAAAATATGTGGATAGCATTTAGCGACGTTACCTCTCTATATAACATAATTAATCATGAACAAGAAATTAGAGGCATCAATCACATTCTCAGGACCCAAAACTAAGACCCCTCTAAATCCAATTTATGACAGCATTAAATCCATTCTTACAATCAATTATTTCTAGTATGGATAAGAATATTATACGGTTATACCATCAGTTGTTGTGTGATCTTTTGCCTGTTGAATTAAACCTTATTTATTGACTATACTTTGTGTCTGCTCCAAATCCTTGTCACCAGACACTGCAAACCCTAATTCATGACAAATATATGTCATCGCTGACCAAACATTACTACAGTCCTATACCAAGACACGGTGCTGAGTGTTGCCTACCCCTAATACCTTAGCAAATTTCCACTAATGTACTTGGGACACTAGAAGGGCGCAGCAGCTTCCACTGATCACATCCCCAGAAACAGACCTGAGCGCTAATTTCCGTAAAGTATACACTTTCTCCTGTGCCTTTCTCTCTCCCTGTGGTTGCACAGTGCAGGAAGTGCAGCAGGACAGTTTCGCTCTCACATGTGATGCATGCATTCTACAGCTGCTGTGATCATATGACACACTAAGTATCAGGGTGTAGTTTGCTGGTACGATGGTCTGTTACCTGAGTCACAAAGATTTCTCCAGTAACCTATAAGCTTTTTATCCTAACCGAGGACCAGATTCAGGCCCCTGCACATTTTCCATTCTTGCGGAGGTCTGTAAGTCCGTGAGAGAGAGGGGAGTGCACACCCCCTCTCGTGCGGGCTTTATGGCAACTTACACAGCCATAAGCCTGCATTAAATGTGTGGATCAGCGGTACGTGCTTTTGCTGATCTGCAGCAGTGTGGGAGCCCCCTCCCACACTGTACACTTAGCATGCTTCCCCCCACCCGCTTCCAAGAAGAAATGGGCTTGGACGGAACGAAGTACCGTCCGATTGTTTAAACGCTAGGGTTACTATCATAACCCTAGCATAACATCTGGAGGGCGCATGCGCCAGTGAAGTCAGGTCACTTACGCACCTTGCATGCTTAAGTGACCTAACGTTATTAGTTCTAAATCCTGAGCCCTATTCTTATCCTTCCCTTAGCCCTAACCCTCCGTTTCTTGCAGCTGAACTCTAACCTTCCCCTTCAGTCCTAACCCTATTCTTCTCCTTCTTAAACCCTAACCTGTTCTAGACCTTCAACCTTAGCCTTTCCTTAGCCCACCACATCCTGAATCTATTGGGGACAGGTTGAAATAGGTACCCATCCCCAATTTTCTATTCCCCGAGCATTTGATAGCCACAGCTGGTGGCTGTATCATTGTTGAAACAGGGAACAGGGCCGACCAGACCGGCAACTGCATCTCATGTATCATTCTTGTCATAGTATCTGTAGAATGCGGGCAGAAGATTCAAGGATCAGGCTTTGTGGGTGAGTCAATGTCACAATGTGCCTGCTGCCAGGGCTGTAGAGGGCAATGGGCTCCCCATTTGTCAAGTTCTTCTTGTTTGTTAGGGCTCCAGTCACTCTGTGATGTATCTAACACTTGGAGAGCAACTTCGTCTCATTTGTATAAAAACTCTAAATTCTATTTAAATTACTATTGTCCTTTGCTAAATTTAAAAAAAAAAGTTGTTTTTCTTAATATAAAAATGTGTAAAATTTGTGACCTGGGGGACACAAGATTATGTCTACTTCATTGCATCTTGCATGTTTACTGGCGATCATTTCCGTGTACCTAACTATTCTAATCTATTGACTGGAACTACAAGAACTCCAGACTTGCTTTATCATTTCCAGTAATCCCAGATGAGTGGTGATCTTCTGGGTACTCAGCATTCCGTGGAAACTGAGCAGATTTCCTTAGACAGGGCTGATAGGAAAGATTTCATATCCTTACATAAAAAAGTTATTGATGCCGTTTTTGGGTAATCTAATATACAGGTAACAATATATGCAAACTCAATCATGAAAAATGTTTGTGGTCACTAATATTTTGCAGTAAGGTTCAGGAACACTCATTTACTGACAACTGACTTGTATACTAAACGTAATACTAATGCACATGCTTCTACTTTAACTAATTTTTTATTAAGTATGAAAAGTGCAATGCTAAAGAACAAAAATAAACACTGATATTACCATTCAGCATACAAAATAAGATTAATGGTACTCTGAAATTATTGGGTGAAAAATTACGTTATCAGAGACAAAATGTCCAGGAACAAATTTTTTAATCTAGGGAAAATGGCAATTATGTCTTGCAATTATACATTTTTATTGCTACTGTGTCATATTTGTATAGACACAAAATGAAAGCACTGTTTTTCATTACTCACTGCAGTTTAAGCAACAGTTAATAAATTACTATAAAAATTGTTAAATAAAGCATAGTTATAACAGAGAAAATTACAGCGGAGTGACAAATGTCGGTAGTGGAGGCAATGCTTGAATAGGATATATAAGTGTAGTGGTTTCGAATGTAAGGTGACAATTTAAATTGGGATGTGGTTTGTTGACTCAAACAGCTCTTTTATGATAGGGCCGTTTTTGCCAACAATTATGTGACGAAGGACCCAAAGTGTGTTTCTCTTTCTCACCGAAGATCAGTTTCTGAAAATCCCAGTGCCGACTGGTGAGTATTTCATCAACCCTTATTCTAATCCTCACCCTAAGCCTCCCCTTCCATTACCCTGACCCTACTACTCCCTTCCCCGCAGCCTAAGCTAAGCTCTATCTCCTCCCCATAGCCTAACCCTAAAATTCCCATTCTAAGCAGTGGCATCGGAATGGGGGGAAATTAGGCGAGGGGGCATATCGCCATCCCCCCAAAAAAAATATCAAGGGGGTGCCCAGGACCACGGACAGGGGAGGCAACGGGGACTCTTGTAAGCGGGGGCAGGATGCGGCCCGATCATTCCCCCGCTATGAAGACTGCAGAGCTCAGTGTGACGCTGGCACGACCTCAGGTCATGTCAGCATCATCCAGAGCAGAGAGACATGAGGGGGATTATTTGGAGGCTGTGGAGACATGAGGGGGGTGTGGAGACATGGCAGTGGCATGGTAAGTGTTAATTTTAAGCCTCGGCTTTCTTTGTATTGTGGTTACAAATATGTATTTTGCTCTTTATGACACTAGGAGGCTATTGTGGCTAAAAGAATGTTGAATTTGACACTCATATAATATTGCTCCCAAGTAGTTGTAGTATTTATAGATATTAAGATTTGTTTCAAAACTTCAAAATATGTGCAAAGACATCCCTAAATGCAAATGTGGGGCCGTATTCAGACTGGTGTTTATCGAAATTGTATACTGCGCATGCATAGTAGTTTTTTAACATAGTCTATGTATCTTTTCGGTACGTAGATTGAGTAGATTGCATATATGCGGTCGTATGCAATAAGTCCGGTGGCATGAATACAGCCCGTAATCTGTAATCTGTAATGCAGATAATTAATGTAAAACAAAAACAAAAAAATAATGACTATTTAGTTCTGGCATGGATCAATGTATACTGTATGTCTGTGAAAGAGGCTATGTGAGTAGAAGTCAACTCACTTACTTACCACACACAGGCCAGCTTACACATTAGAGGCCCATAAAATGTCAGGCAGGGAGTACTGGGGAAGGGGGTTGTTGGCACACGATGGTGAATACTGGGCTGGCTGGAGACATGATCAGAGTACTGGGTGGCTGCAGACATGATGGGTTGACCACACCCCCAATTGCTTGACCATGCCCACAATAGGTTAGCCACGTCCGTTTGGCGGCGTATCACATCTTTGCGGTGGCACCAATTCACTTACACAACAACAAGTGAGGGGAAGCACATCAAGATGAGAAGGGGGCGCCAGTGGAAGGGCTAAGCACTCACACCCCCCCAAAAAAAAAAGTTGTGACGCCCCTGATTCTAAGCCTAAGTCTACTAACCCGTTGAGTTCTTTCTGACATTACGGTGGGTCCAAATGTCAGAAAAGTAATAAATGGGTACGTTTTTTAAAAAATAAATTAGAAAAACTTACCCATTCATTCTACAAACTTTCTAATTAGTTTCAAAATAGAAATAGACAACATTCACACTTAAGAAAGTTCTGCTTTTTCCATACGTAATTTTAAGATCGGTTGGTATGAAGGCACTAACGCCATCCTGGCCTGGCGTTATGTTTACCTTCAGTGCTGAATGATAATCTTGGCACCAAGAGATTGTGAATTGTAATGTAATGCCGGCAGCCGTTAAGATCAACGGCCAAGCGAAGAATTGTGAAGTCTGTGTGCATCGCCATGGAAACTGCAGATTTCCATGGCGATGGCACTATTGTAAATGGTAAGTTCATAATTTTTAGCTGATTATGTCCGTTTTACTGTAAAAACAGGCATTACCACCTAAAAATGAAGTTGGTAAATATAGCCCTAAGAGAGAAAAGTTACTGCTGGGCTAAACCATGTTGATTGCAGGGGGAGTTAATTGTATTCTTTGCATGCAGGGATATATCTTTGAATTGCTTACTGCACACATGCGTGCATCAGTCCAAGTCTGAATCAGTTGGCTATGTTTTACCTGTGTATATTTGGGTTCTGGGTATGCGCAGTTTTAAAAATCGTAAAAACACACACGTAGATTTCACGCTAACTTAAGTATGAAGATGGTCCTTAGTTACGATAGTGCCAATAATAAGGAGCCAGAAGAACAAACAGTTATTTCTATGGACCTGATTCACACTTAAGAGTGAGTTAGGTGCGTGCAGATGCGCACCTAACTCACTCTTCCATCCCCCGACCCACCTCCCGTTTTTAGGAACCCTATGGCACTTACGGGTGCCATAGGGCTACCTTATGTGTCCGTACAATGTCTCCACCTCCCACCCGCCCTCCCCAGCTAATCTAAATAACTCTCCCTCCCACTTCTGACTAATAACGCCCCAAGGCGGCATTACGCCGCCTCATCCGCACCTACGCTATCCACGTACCTATCGGCTTCGTAGATAGCGTAAATTACCTACTACGTATGTGTAGTAGGTAATTTCTTTCAGATGCGCACTTATGAATCCGCAGCTTCTTAAGTGTGAATCAGGTCCTTAATTTCAAACTCCTTCTTAAGTCTGGATCCAGCCCTATGTCGTTCTGGAGACATGGGCCCTGATTCAGAGTTTGAAAATAAGAGAGGAAAGTTACACATAGGCATAACTATGTTGATTTCAGGAGAGTCAAATTTCTTCTGTTGCATACAGTATTAGAGGTAATGATTCCAAGCCCAAGTCTAAATAATAATGCCTCCCCCCTGCCCTCCGTAGCTAATCTAAATACCTCCCCCTCCCACTTCTTCCTAAAAACCCCGAGGCAGCATAACGCCGCCTCTATGGACGTAAATCCCTGCGTGCGGTCTTTAAAGACAGCTTCTACGCTATCTACGTGCCGATTTGGTACGTAGATAGCGTAAATGACCTACTACGCATGCGCAGTAGGTCAATTCGGACATATACGCACTTAAGAAGCAGAAGCTTTTTAAGTGTGAGTCAGGCCCTATCTGTGTGCAATAAGCAAAGGCTCTCCTCTATCTTATTTTGTAGGCTTACTTAGAAAAAATCTCTAGGTATTCCTTTAGCAATAATTAAATGCTATCTTGAAAGTATAAATGTTTACTCTTACATTTTGTATTATGTACACACAAAGCATCAATAGCACCCACCTAATCTGAGTAACATAAATCCTAAGAGCAATGTGTTTTAGCATACTTCACACACAAGCAAAACATTTTTTTCTTCAATACAAACAACATCAAAGTAATGTACAGAATAAATTATACATTAAACACAGCTACTATGACCAATTGAATTAAATATGGTCCTTGAGATAGTAAAGAAGCATATTAAACAAGTCATACTTGACCTGGAGCATTTTCAAACAAACAAGATTATAGAATACTTTAACACATTAACACACAAGATACTGAAGACCCAATACATGCATATACAGGTAAAGCTTTTTTAACCTTGTAAGGAAGAGTATAATACTAGATGATAATAGAAGTAACAGAAATAGTTATTGTTGTTTCATGTTTATTGACCTTTATCAGCCTCAGATAATTACATTTAGCAAACCAAAATAATTTTCCCTATTACATATTCTTTACATAATCCAGTGGCAATCACAGGATTTTGAAAGAGGGTTTTCCAGTGCGTGTAATACATGTGGGGTATATAGAATAACTACCAAAATTTCGGAGCCCGAAAACAGGGTAAATAAGCTCCGCTCCATCCAAGCTCTGTTCCCGACCTGCCCCCACTGACATGTTGCATGGGAAAAACGTTACCCCTAGCCTGTGAGTGTGTATGTTAGGGAATTAAACTGTAATGCGGCAGAGGTTGAAATACTGTGTAAAATTGTAAAGAGCTACTTAATATCATGACACCGTTAAAAAAAAACATGTAAAATGACAATACTGATAATATGGTCGTACTATCTGACTGCCAAGATATGTAAGACATTCAGTAACGTTCTCTGTGAAAGCAGGATGTTTTAATGTAGATTTGAAAATAATAAAAATTTCTACATTAAGGAATTGCATTGGTTATTGGCTGTAACAAGTCCTGTTTTTGATATTTTTTAAGTAATTTATAATTTACTTCTTTCACCCATCAAAAAAGTAGTTTTATATTTATATACTATCCCCACCTGCTTTACTATTGCAGCAAAGGTCAGGACCATCATCCTCCATGTTAGTCTGCCTCATATAGATACGAAGCCATGCCCCTTTCGCGGCACCCGTGAAGCCACGACTGCTTTTAGAATTTTCTCCTTATTTGCACATTTTTCAAGTTTTTAAAAAATGTTTTACTATGGGGGGTTTCTGGGCATGGTCTGGTTTGTGAGGTCTGTGGTGAGATTTACCCTTTACTCTTACCCTGCAAAAACTCTTCCTTCTTCCTCATGTTTTACAAATGGTAAAGGGCCCATATTACCTGTATTACTTTTGAGGAGCTTATTATCTTTGAAGTAGGAAGCATTGTAGGCGTTAAGGGTTATTGTGGGATCTCTCCCTTGGGATAAGAAGACTTGAAATTTTGTTTATTGGAAGGAAACACACAAGGCGAATATTGTTTTTATGAAATATATTTTATTGGAATAAAAAACTTTTAATTTTGAGATTTAATTGTGGATCTGTCTGTACCTGAAAGGTTGTAGAGGAATACAGGACTACAAAGATCACATTAAGAGCATGAACCCAAGAGGGTAGTAAGGTGAGCATAATATGAGTATACCGCTGATTCCTTTGCCATGGAGATATATTGCACGAGGGATCTTTGTGTTTGTTTTTTCTGAGCTGCTGTTTATGGTGGAGTGGAGGATAAGTCCAGCAGGAACAGGACATCTGAGAAAAGAGAAAATAAACCATTAAAATAGATGGATAAGAGATTTGAGGAGGAAAAGGAGGAGAGAGAAAGAAATTTCTTAAAACAGTGATACAAGAGAAGGGATATATGAGTATTGTTAGGGAAAACGGGCAACTCAACCAGGGCGCAGAGTCTAACCAGGACCTGGTCTTCACTAGAGCCCCTAATGGTGGGGATAGTCTGGGCTGCAGGGACCCTGGCAGGTTGCGGCCCCCGGAGGCGTCACCCGGGAGATGAGGGAAGAAACCAAGGTAGAGTAAGACAGGTAAGAGAAGATCAGATCAGTAATGTTAATGCTACTGTTGCTGGGTCCGGCTCTAATCTTCATCCCATTTCAGATGTGCTGCAGGTTCCGCTTCAGTCATCTGTAGTCCAAGAAACTAGAACAGATCCCCTGGAGGGGACATCTAGATCAACTGATCCGGCAGGTCAGCGGCCTCCTTCCAGGCAGGGATGCGCACTGGATGCAGGTGAGCCCGGGGCAGAAAATGTTTCTGATGGGGATGGTGGTTCAGATGTCATCTCGAGCATTGACTCATCTGTTTCCAAAATTCATCCTGTGAAGGTAATGCGGCTGTTAAAAAAGACCTTGCAGGCTAGATCAGCAACAGCGTCGGGTAAAAAGAGTTTGAAGGCATCAGTGGCCCCTAAGCGTAAGCGGCCGTGGCTATCACATGGGATGTTCGGGACTCTTCTAGAGAACGTATCAAGCGAGGGAAGTTTAGGATGGTTTAGCGGCGGCTAAAGGTAAGGGGGTATGGGAGAAGAAGCCTTTTGATCCTTTTCAAATTGGTTGGCGGGTTATTCCCCTTTTGCGGTGGTTTACTTGGCAAAGAGACCCACAGAATACATGGGCATCCTGCGATACAACATGATTTATACGCCAATGCTCGAGCTGGGATGTGGTGTATTTATGATGAGAAATTTAGAAAACATCAAAAAGCATTGATTTTAGTGATAGTGATGTTGGTATTTGGTTACGGATAACCAATGCCAAACAAGTACATGATTCCTTTCACAAAGGGGGGTATCAGCCCAAAACTTTTCTCATGGCTTCAGCGAGAGGTAAATGTTTTGCCTACAATTCGGCCAGATGTCCAAGAGGAGTTAATTGCAGATACAAGCACTTGTGTGCTAAATGCGGAACCTCCAAAGACTGTAGATCCCAGCCTACCCCCGGCCCTAAGCCCGCTAACAATGCCCGTTGATTTGTTTAAAAGTTTTTCTCCTGTTAGGTTGGAAGCCATGTTAAAATGGTTGGATGTTTATATTAACAGGGAGTATGCAAAATTTCTTGAAGAAGGTTTCCATTTTGGGTTTAAGTTACCAATTGTTAGAAATGTTAATGCTTTTTGTCACTGTAATTTGCAATCGGCCTGCCAGGTGCCTCACATAGTGTTACAAAAAGTGTTGAAAGAGTTGAAACTGGATAGGATGGCGAGGCCTTTTCTGGTGCCGCCCATTCCGGGATTAGTCATTTCCCCGGTAGGGGTGGTGCCTAAGAAAACACCTGGCAAATTTAGGCTTATTCAACATCTGTCCTCTCCTGAGGGTGCGTCGGTAAATGATGCAATCGACGTAAATTAATGTTCGGTTTCCTATCAGCTTTTCGGTCAAGCGTTGGAGTTGGTGCAGTCTTGCGGTCCAAAAGCCTTAATGGCAAAACTTGACATTGAGTCAGCATTTAGATTACTTCCTCTTCACCCTGACTCATTTGTCTATATGGTTTTCAAGTTACCTGAAGGATATTTTATAGATAAATGTTTACCTATGGGCTGCTCCATCTCCTGTGCTTTTATTGAAATGTGTGTGTTCAAATAGGAGCGAAACATCAGTTTATAGCTCACTATTTGGACGATTTTCTTTTTGTGGGTCCAGCAGATTCGGATTTGTGCAAGGAAGTACTTTTTTCAGCTACGGCTCTTTTCTCGCATTTCAGAAGCTGCGGACAAGACGAAGAGCCCCGCCACCTGCCTATCATACTTGGGTATTGAAATTGATTCGGTGGTGGGATCATGCCGTTTGGCCCGCAGACAAGGTCAGCAAGCTTAAGGCGGCTTTATTCGAGTTACAAGGTAAACGTCGGGCTGTGCTTAAGTCGGTTCTCGGTTTGTTAAATTTTAAAAAAATTTGCCGGCGTTTGGAGCGGGCAACCGCGGGGGTTAGGCTTCCCCATCATTTTGTACATTTGGTTATGTTTTTTGGATTCTTTTAATGGGGTTCGCATCTGGAGCCCTGCGGCGGCATCAAATTCGGAATTGGAATTATTCACTGACGCCACGGGTTCTTCAGGCTTTGGCGCCTTTATTCAAGGTGCGTGATGCATGGTTGGTTGGAGTTAAGTATCACAGCCAGTCTTCTGGTTCTTGAACTATTTCCAATTGTCGTGGCCGTTGATCTTTGGGTTTTTGCCCTACAAGATAAAAGTTTAATGGTGTGACAACTTGGGAGTAGTTCAAGCAATTAATGGGCAGAGAGCTTTCTCTCCCCCTGCGATTTGGCTGCTTAGATACCTTGTATCGCGTTTCAATTGGCCCAAGTTTAGGGTGCTGGCGCCTGGTGCCATGCCGGATGGACTCTCATGCCCCCCTATCTTTGGCAGATTGTGCATCCGGGTTAGAGGTCTTGGCGCTGGGCTCACTTGCCCCGGCCACCTTGAGAGTGTATCTGCGGGCCTGGGAGCAATGGGTGGCGTATAAGGCTGCGAAGGCTAGTACAGGTAAGACACACCGTGACTTGCTTCTAAACTGGCTTTGGCAGCTTTATCGTGAAGGAACGTCCAGGGCGTCCATGTCATCCCTGCTTGCAGGTATTTCTTATTTTGTTAAATTGCAAGGTGGGTCTGATTTCACTTAAGGGTTTTTTATTTCTAGGATTCTTAAAGGTTGGGCATGTAAGAGTGCAAAAATGAAAGATAGGAGACTCCAGATGGACATTAATATTTAGCAAAAGCTAGAAGAATTTGTGCCCAAAGTAGCTTTTGATGATTGGGAGTGTAAACTGGCCTTTTCTTTAGCCTTTTATGGAGCCTTTTGACTATCCGAGTTAGTGGTAGCGGGGAAAAATGCTCATGGTTCGGGGCTCCTTCGACAGAATGTGGTTGTCTCTGTAATCCACGTTTAAAAAACTGACCAATTAGGTAAGGGGAGGTGGGTGTCTCTTAACAGGCATCCAGCAGTCTCAATTTGCCCGGTATCATTGGTTCATACTTATTTGGAAGGGGGGTATCCTGGGGGTGAAAATTGGTTAGCTCATCGGGATGGTTCCCCTTTGACTAAATTTCAGTTTTTAGCAGTTTTAAAAAAATGCATTAGGGGTATTGGCATGGACGCTGTGGGTTTTACCTCGCACTCCTTTCGTATTGGGGTGGCGGCAGCGGTGGAGGGGCGTGCGCCCAAAAATATCATGGCCCTGGGGGGATGGAAATCACAGGTGTTTAAGCGGTATGTTCATATAGACAAGCTTCGCTCTGCTCATGCTGTATAATTGCAGTGTTCTGATTGTTGGTTGGTGTTAATTTTTTTCATTTCAGCGCTGTTATGAAGGTGAGTTTAATTGGATTAGGAGGTAAAAGGGACCTAAAGTGAGCTAGATCTAATCGCTTGCCTTCGGGAGGCACAAAGGGATTTTCTCCTGTTTTTTTCCCCTTTAGTAGGGTCCTCTGATTGGCCGTTGGGGGTTTTCAGGAGTTGTTCCCCCTCGTTTTTCCCTATTGTGTCTTCCTTTGTCAGTGATAAGGTGCGCAATTATGGTTGGCTCAATTGGTTCGGGTGTTTTTAATACTACTTGGTGGTTCAAATTTTGACTTTGTGGACTCTTGTCTGTTGCACGGTTTGGATTATGGGGCATTCATTCATCTTTTGGGCAGGTCAGTTTTTCGAAAATCATTCAGATACTTTTAGTCCTGTCTCGCTAGACGTAGATTGGTTAGGGTTTAGAGGAATGCATTGGGAGTTACTTCCTTTTATTTTTCGTAAGATGGCTGACACGTATGATTTGCCTAATTTTTTGGTGATTCACCTTGGGGGTAATGATTTGGGGAACACGACTTCCTGCGCTTTGGGTTGGGCCATGAAGCGGGATATTCTGAAAATTCATTCTCTTTTCCCCTCTGTGCGAATTATTTGGTTGAATATTACCCTGAGGTTGGTTTGGAAAGGATGGCCAAATGTTAAAGGCTTGGATAAGGCCAGGAAACGATTAAATTGGTCCTTGTCAAATTTTGTTAAAAGCATTGCGGGACTGGTGGTAATGTATCCCCAGTTAGGTTTTGATAAACCCGATTTGTTTAGATCGGATGGGGTCCATCTCTCGGATGCTGGTTTACGCTTCTTTATTTGGAATTTGCTTGGGGTGCTGCAGGGTTGTGTGGTGGCAGGCAGGAGCACTTAGGTGTCCCGCTGTGGCAGTAGAGGTGTGTGTCACCGTACTTGTTTTGGCGCAATTGTTTTAAAAATGAAAAGAAAAGGGGAATGTAAATATCTGTTAGCAGAGGCACACCCTTCGAGTTATTACCGGGTCACCTGTCGCGGGACGGGACCTGGGTTTCTGCCTCCTCCTTAGATGAGGTTTGCACATGAAGAAGTGGAGCCGGGTGTGTTGGGGGGAGGTGGGGGCGCCTTTAACGATGACTAATGTTATCGCTTTTAATTCCTGGGTGACACCACCTTCTATGGCCACCTTTGCTCAACCCTAAATTTTATAGTCTTTTAAAATTCACCAATTTTAGTAACTTTATTATTAATAAACCTATGTCCCCTTTTAAAAGCCAATTGAAGTTTGCTGTGTCTTATTTCATTCGATTTGGTTGATTGAGTATGACTGATATGTGTGGGGTGTCAGCTGTTGCTCTTTTAAAAGTATTAGAATTGAGAGCTGATGTTTCCTATCCCAAGTCTAAATAACAGTGTGATAGTAAAGCTGGCCAGTATCTGTGTGCAGTAAACAATTCAAAGGTATATTCCTGCATGCAAAGAATACACTTAACTTGACTCCCCCTGAAATAAGCATGGTTTTGCCCATGTGTAAATTTCCTCACCTATTTTAAGCTCCTTCTAAAATCTGAATTAGACCCTACGTGTAGAAAATTTCCTGTTGGGAACGAGTAACAGTTAAATGGCCCTATTTGGATAATTACCCATTCTTAATAGTGGGTTGTTTAGGGTTAGGCAGTGGGACAGTGAGGTCTAAGGTTAGGGGAAGGTTAGGCTTAGACTGCAGGACACGGAAGGCTAGGGTTAAATTGTGGGACAGGGAGTGTTAATGTTCGGAGACTACAAGAGGAGGGTCAGGGTAAGGTAAGGGGATGGTTAACTTACCTTTTCGCTGTTGACATTTTTCAGAAATTGGTTGGAAGCATTCTTGATGCGGATGTTTCACTATGACATCCCAGTCACTGTTATATATTCTGAATATGCTTTTTTGGAAATTGTGAACAAGAGTATTATCAAAAAAACACAAATTTCTGCATCTGTTTGTTTACTCATTTTATTTTAAGTTTTCACAAGCCACATTTACGCATGGTGCGTGCATAATTTTGCTGTCATTATTAAGGCTTGATCAGGCCCATAGTCCCTCCAATTTTATGCAATGAGTGACTGCCTGTTAAGGTCACCCCATTTTGGCCAGCTTAAATAAGTCACAGTGAGTTTGGACATTTGCTAGTTCGATGAAAATGAAAGAACCTTTAATCATAAAGAATAAAATAGCAATCCTATAAGATTATCAATGTTCTGTGAAAACTCCTACTAAGGCCTGTGGTCATTCCTGAAGAGGGAAGATTGTGGTTCTTCAGCTCACTGTTGGGAGTCAGACGACTTATTTTTATTATTATTATTATTATTATTATTATTATTATTATTATTATAATAATACATTTTTTATATTATGCATCAGCATTTAACATTTCTAAAACTGAGATAATTTTAGTCATTGTGGTTTATGAGATATTAAAACTTATAAATCAACTATACATTATAATTAGTTACATCTGCATTGAGTTGTAGTATCCTCCAGCTCTAACAGTGAAACACTGCTAGAGTGGATAAGAGTGACAGCAGCATCCAGAGAAGGCATCAGCTGGCGAGTGTTTCCAGAGATGGTGATAGAAAGGTGACAAGAAACAAACTTGATATCTCTGATTTTCTCGCTCTGTCACTGCTCAAAATGCCACATAAGTTCGATCTTTATTAAGAGTTTCAAAATCCCCTGATGTTATATAAGAATTAGCAAAACTTTACAGAACAGACCCCTAAAAGTTAATGAGAGAAACATTCAAAAAGTGGGATGTTTGAAATAGTAGTATTGTTTATGAAAGCTTACTGATAATATATGTGTTTGTAAAGATTGTGGATGCCTTAGAGAAGTTATTAAAATATTCTTATTTATCCCACAAGGTCTGACTGTTTTTAATGTGAGCGTGCAGCAATGGGAAGCTTGGTTGTATGCATAATACAATAAAATGTACTTTCACATTCTGTAAGTGATATATTCTATTTCACCTTTACTTCTCGGCTCCATAGCTATGTTGTTCAACCTTGAAATCTATGTATTTTCTTTCTCTTCTTAACAATTAAGGCATATAGCTCAGGTAATAATAAGGCACAATTTAGCAATGAATTTATGGGCTATATTGTCTTCTTATGGATATGTTGTGCCAGGGTACATGAATACCCACAGAAATGAGTTAGCATACTCTATGCAGTCTCTGAAAGAAATACATTGTTTGGACTCTTGTTAAACAACAATAAGTATCTAGTTACATTATTGAAAGCCGGCAATGAGTAGGCCTATCTTATTACGCTGTACTCCTCTACACATAAATTTCAGCCTGAATAAAAATATGAATGGTAAAATAATGTTCCTGATACACTATACTGATATAAATCCCGTCTCTACATATTTTTCTTTTCTTTTCACTGTATCATTTCTTATAAACATTTGGAAGTATTTACTGGTATTCTGTTCCTTACCAATCCCAAATTTTGGTGACATATTGAAGAGTCCGCAGAGAACTGTGACTAATTGCTGTTGTTTTGCACACACCCTAAGGCAATATATCACTATCCTTTTTCCAGTCAGGGCTGTTTTTGAGATTCTCCAATTCTTTGTAATACAGCAGCTGAATTTGGAATCCCTAATAAAGAGCATATATAGAAAATTACCTTTGCTATATTTGTTGTCTTGAAAATCCTGCAATAGATAGTAATAAGTTTAAAGCTGTGTTAGTTAACAAATATATGTGCTTGAATATAAGTATGTACATCAATATATGATTTAGAAAAATACGGTATACTTAATATTGTATTGTGCCCCACAGCTGTCTTTAGATTCACTAGGTCAGGGTTTTATTTTATTGCTTTATTTACCTATCACACGTGATCTCTTTATATTTGCTTTTGTTATCATTTTCATTCTTTTTTTTAATTCTTTTTTATTGTTTCAAGTCAAAACAAAGCATGATAAAGGTACAATATATTGAACTTACATATCAACAATTCTTGTAACAAGTGCACAATAAAAGACGGTTATTCAGAACAGTGTGTGCTCTCATTGTTGAGATAATTCAATGATTGCAGATTATAAAAACATAAAATTAATTAGTCAACTAGTGGTAGTAACCAATTCAATGGGTAGGGATCCAAGAAAGGCTAGAGAGAAAAGGTAAAAAATACAATGTAGATTTATTTTGTATAATAAACCGCACAAGTGATATCTCAATTCCCTTGATTCTAGGATTCTTCATTAATACACCTAGGACCATATTCACACTTACGTAAGTGTAGAATTTACATATGTATTTTTACAATTGGTTAAACTGCGCATGCCCAAATATATGCATGGAAACCATGGCCGACATTCACATATATGGACATCTGACTTAGAACTGATGCATGCATCGACACGTAACGAGTCCTGCATTCGTGGCTAGAGGGGCAAGACTCATAAAGCAAATGAGCTGCACACAGAATACTAATGTACAATATGGACGTTCCTCTAGAGATAGGACTGATTCACAGGTAGGAATGCCTTGCGTAAACCAACAAATGCACGGGAAAAGTTACCACTCGTAAGTTGAAGAACCGTATTGTGTGCTGTGAGGCCATGCATCTTCTCTTACTTAGTTCAGGTCAC
>WWET01001542.1:350156-361122 GCA_011038615.1 Limnodynastes dumerilii | reverse complement strand
AGTCTTCCCATTCAAAAGTGGACTCTTCCCCTCTCTTTCTTTTGTGAATATTGAGCAGAAATACTTGTTAAGATGATCTGCCATAGCCCTTTCACTCTCAATAAGAATTCCACTTGCCGTTTTGAGCCTTACGATGCCCTCCTTTGTTTTTCGCCTTTCATTTATATACCTAAAAAAGCTTTTGTCCCCTTTTTGTACCAAGTGGGCCAGTTTTTCTTCAGTTTGTGCCTTTGCTGCTCTGATAACCTTTTTAGCCTCCTTCTGCTTTGTAAAATACACCTCCCTGTCATCATTACTCTGAGATTGCTTATAATTCCGACAGGCCATCTTTTTTGCTTTCACTGTAGTTGCTATCTCTTTTGTAAACCACATTGGCTTTCTTTTTCTGGGGTTTTTTCTAACCATTCTTATACAAAGGTCTGTTGCTGATAATAATGCATTTTTTACATTTCCCCACTGCTCCTGTACTCCTTTTATGTGCCTCCACTCTGCCAAAGAATCACTTACACATTTCCCCATTTCTACAAAATCTGCCTTCCTAAAGTCTAGCACCCTCGTTTTCGTGTGGCACGCTTCAATCCCAGTCATTATACTAAACCATACTGCTTGATGATCACTGGAGGAAGGGAGGATCAGGCTGTGGGGAAGGGTCATAGAAGAGGATGGTTATCGTTAGGCTCTGGGGAAGGGAGGGTGAGGGTTAGGCTCTGTGGAAGGGAGGATGAGGGTTAAGCCCAGGCTGCGGAGAAGGGAGGATCAGGCTGCGGGGAAGGGAAGGTCAGGCTGCGGGGAAGGGAAGGATCATAGAAGGGGAGGGTTAGGGAAAGGGTTGGTGATACTTACGATTCGGAGCATAGTGTTCGGTGCTCCAAGGATCGATTGCTGTGCCTCATCAAGGAATAGGCAATCGATATCCCAGCCAGTTCGGAACTGGCTGGGAGAGAATGGCCCTATCAAAATAGGGTTGCTCTAAGTGGGACCCACACCCACATTGACCGTGTGAGTCTACCCCATCCTTCCCACAAAACATCCTTCAGAACCTAAGTGGTCAAACCAGCCGCAGGGTTACTGAGCATGTGCAGTACACAATCTTGCCTGTGGCCGCAGTGGCTAGCCATCACAACATCAGGTATACACAGCGGACTCTGAGCTGCAGATTTCTCCCTCTATATAACTGGCGAATGTCTCTGAATGTTTTGTTCTATGCATACCCCTGACTGCTTTATTATATAGCCAGGACGAGAGATGCTATATTTAGCACAGTGCGCTGAAAAAAATCGCCTTCATACATATGTTATGTCTCTGCCTGTCCCTTCTCCCTGCAGGGTGAGAGAAGCAAAGGGGGGGTACGTGTGAGTTTATTATTTGCATTTAAACTGCAATGTTCTCTCCCTAATTATTATTCTCGTTACTAAGGTGTTTTTTTTTGTCGTGTGGGGAAGTATTCACTGTATGTGTTTATTATGTACATAAATCACATGCAAAGAAGGAATATACTGGAGGCATGTCACACAGCAATATGATATAAACTTTCCCGAGGGGTGGGGGAGGGGGGGGTTTACTGTGGGTAAGTAATGAACTGTGTTCCAGATCAAGGAAAATAACCTATACAGGAATTTGGAGGTCCCTGGGGTAACCCCCTGTTAGGAGAGTGAGCGTATATGATAATGTGTCAGTCACAGGCAGAGCAGGGGAGCATAAAGAGCAAGCAAACCATGTAATAAAATATTAATAGGCTTTTAAGGCAGCTGTCTCAGTGATGGAAGTCCCGGCCACTCAGCTCCCTCAGTGCGTGGAACTGCAAGTGGGCACATAACATCTATCTCACTGCTAGTACATGACAGAGCCCAACAGAGAGGGGGCCCAGCAGCGCCCACCCCCGTCTCTGATACCGTGACGGGATAATTCAGCCTCACTGTGTATTCCTTTTGTAGTGTCACTAGCAATTATGACCAGATATATCTTTTCTCAGGAAACGCGATCCTGCCTGGGAAGCTAGATGCTATAATCCCTATCACACTCTAGGGGGCGGGGTAGTGGATTTCACATTAGGCACGTGAGGCCACCTGTGGGTGGGGGTGACCAGGACAGATGTCGATTTACCAGTGGTGCAACTGGAGCTCTCCGCCCCAGGATGCGCTGTGCATAAGGGGTTCCACTGCGCATGCCGCGGCCCACCTCTGCACAGGCCTTAGTGGAAGACAGGAGCGGATTGGGTACTTAAAAGTGGCCCGGGAAAATAATCTGCAAGAGGCCACATGTGGGCAAGATCATTAGTGGCGGAGTCAAAAAAAATGTACAAACTGGATTAGTACAGAATAAAGAAATATATAATAAAAGCAGTGCAAAATACATGATATGGGGGCAGGGTTTTGTATTGTCAATTATGTGTGTTATGTAAAGAGTTACAAGAAAATACAACATCTACTGACTAATATTTCCCAATCCAATACAGAGATTTATAGTGACTTCCATGCAATGCAGGTAGTTACTGCCACCCAAGTGTCCACCACCTGAAACATACAGCGTTCTAGTTACCACCACCCAATACATACAGCATCCTAGTTACCACCACCCAAGACATACAGTGGACCGTATTCAGAGATCCGTTTTTTCGGGAAGTTCCATGTGTATTTTTACGATCCTATGAACTGCGCATGCGTAGTAACAAAATTTACGCAATCTACGTTGATATTACACATGGAAGTCCAGTAGGCACGGACTTGTGAATCGCACATGGGAAGATCCGTATGGGGGGGGCATGTTTATAATCCGTCCGTAGCAAGATGCGTGTAAGTAGGTGAGGGGAGGCATTTAAATGACCATTTGAGGGTGCGGTGAGGGCGTGGTTAGTTAGATACGCACGTACGGAAGTATTATATGCTCGGAAATACACACTTAAAGATAAGGGTGGTCGAGGCACTCGTAAGTCACCGTCAATCCGTCCGTATGAGGGAAGTGTCATGGGTGTTGCCTAGCAACGGCCATGCGTATATTTGCGTACTTTAAAGAAACGGATCTCTGAATATGGCCCAGCTTCCTAGTTACCACAACCCAATACATACAGCCTCTTAGTAACAACCACCCAATACATAGAGCAGCGTAGTGACCACCACCTGAAACACAGATCATCCTAGCGGCCACCGCCTGAAACATACAGCATCCTAGTGACCACCACCCAATACATACAACGTTCTATTGATCTCTGTTCTATACAGACATCATTTTTAGCAACCACCACCCATGGCAGTCAACATCCTAGTCTTCTTTAAGTAAAATACTGAGTGGCCTCCAGAGGCTATCGGCCTACCGGGAATATTCCCGGTAAGTCCTATGACCAATCCGCCCCTGGCTGAAGTTGTACAGGGTGCAGTCCGTGAAGTGGCAGACTGCAGAGATGATGTCATCACCTTGCAAGACTTTCATTGCACAACAGCAGCGAGGGGGCTATGCCCACCGCACTCCACACCTCCCAGCTGGCCTTTCACTTTGTCCCAATAAGTGGACTAGACTGGATGCAGAGGTTTTTTGTTTTTTTTTTAACTTACTATTTTCATTTTGTCCCATGCAGCTGTGCCAAAAGGGGTGGCGTTTGGACTTGGCCAAGGACAGTTTGTGTGGCACTGATGTGGTGGTTTGGCGGGGCATATCTGTCCTGTTTCCGGCCTTGCAAGTGTTGGGGGCTATGCACTCACTTGTTCTGCCAGTGGACCTGGCCAGGTGATAGAAGTACAAGGAAGGGGCACCCATACTTGTCAACTCTCATGGGACATCTTCCATTTATCTCATCAAGCCCTTCACACAGAAGATAAATGGCATCATTAGACTTAACTGCAACCGCAACTGTTCATTGCTGTGTTATTCGCCACATGCTGAAGCTAGGGATGAATCTGCATCAGACCTGACCATCCAAGAGGCTCTCGACCGAACCCCTGGCACACAGAGGTTCCTTGACAGAGCTCAGAATCAAGACTCTCGTCTCTGACCTCTATTATGGAGCCTCTGTCACCTGTCTCCCAGAAGGACAGTTCGTGCTATGACAAAATGGGGGGTTAATGCATACCCACCCCAACATTTACAATGCCGAAAATAGGGTAAATAAGCCCCACCCACACTGACAAAACTGAAAAAAAAAACACAACAACAAAAAAAAACAGGGTCAAACTAAGAGGTGGGTGGAACAAAGGGACAGTCACCCAAAATTGGGAATGTCCCACTGGTCATGGGACAGTTAGGAGGTACGATTAGTGACCCTCAACTCCAGCCCTTTAGGGGCCAAACCTTGTATTAGATTTGAATTAATACTAGAGAGGGGTCCCTGCGTAGTATGAAAAGACAGACATAAATGTGAGCCATGTGTGTGCACAGTATGATGTGATTAATGACATGGAGAGGCAGAGGGGGAGGGGAGGCAGGAATCATGAGTAATTATTAAAGGCAAATCTATCAGCTGAAGGCGGACTTGCTGCTCACATCAATGCAGAGAAGCTAACGAGGAGAAGGGAACCACTGGAGTAAATATAATAGATGGAAAGGTGCAGATCTTGTATATACTATGCTGTGCCATGATATTGTACATTGCCTTTTTCTTATATGTGATAGAGGTTGTCAGAAAATGCATGAAATATAAGAAAAATTCACTTTTGATGTGCCGGAGTGTTACAAACAGCTAGCACTCTAATGGCCCTAAACTTTATACTTGTGTATTCTGATCATCCGCACATATGCAGAATGAAGCTTAAATTCCCGAGGCAAAAAAATCCATGCAGTCGTCACCCCTGAGGGGTTCTTATTAATATAGATAGCCTGTCGATACCGCTCTGGGTGTCCCTGGCGCTGAGATATAGGTCAGTGTCTGCATGCTGCACAGGATATCATTTATATACCTCTACCCCTCTATGAAATATTCATCCTGAGGTCTGTCTGCAGGCTATGTGCCACCTGCTCTGTATATTACATATTTCTATGCAATCTCTCCTCTTACACACAAAGCAGCTGCTCGATGTGCTTATGTATATAGCGTCTCCCTCACCCACTAACTATACCCTAGAAATACAACTGTCTCAATATACACCCCGGACCCCCAATTACAGATGCCCTAGCAACTTTTTCCTATGTATTTTCACTGGGTGCCCTTTAAAGCTGGTTACTATATATCTTTATCACACAGTGCTCCTATCTGACAATTCTGTGATTCTGATTATATTAGCAATTATTGTGTACGGTTTGTGAATTAACTGGTATCCGCAATGATCAGAGCATTACGTTAGTAGCACTGGGGCACTAGTGTGTAGTCAGCATTACACATGCACATGTTTCTACAAACACTATTTCCCTTATATGCATTATTGAATTACTTGGTAGCCTATCAGTGGTGGAACAATCAAGGGCCCAAGGGAAAAAATATGCTTTGCGCTCCCTCCTCAAAAGTATGCTTTGGGCCCCAAACGTCCCCCCGATTTTGCAGTAAAGGTAATGACGTCATCTAGTGAGAGCTTCACTGTAGATCTATGGCTTTCCACTACACTGATCGAACCTGGGAAATATAGTCCTGGGGCTAGATTTACTAAGCTGTGGGAAAGAAAAAGTGGAAATTAACCAATCAGATTCTAGCTCTCACTTTCCTATTACATACTAGAAAATGTCAGCTAGAATCTGATTGGTTGCTATGGGCAACATCTCCATTTTTCCTTTCCCTCAGCTTAGTAAATCTGGCACCTTGTCTGTGCAGCTGCAGCCCATTAGTGGGCTGTACTATGGGTTGTTTCACCCCTGCAGCCTTTTAAAAACAAGGGGGAAAAAAAAGGTTGCCCACCTACCCAACAGCCAATATGTTCTCAACTCAGGGGCCAAATAACCCCTGTATTAGTTTTCACCTCAAGTGAATAAAGTGTCACGTATACCATTACCTTATAGAACCATTCTTACCAATTCTGCCTGAATATCAGGGAGACTACCTGAAGAATGACTGATCTCCATGATGCTGATGGATTTCTATAGGCTGCCATTTTCATGGAGACTAAGATGTAATGAAAGACTGGCAGTTAGCTAAGACAACATGACTTTAATAATGGAGTCAGAAATGAAAAATACACTTTGGTCTCTTGTTAATCAGCTGCAGTGTCACCTCAGTTTATCATTTCTAAATAGATGAAGAAGTCAGCGAATCTACTATTTAGTCTTCACAATAATACTGAAAGTCTTTATTTACTGACAATAGGCTGGATCCAGACTTAAGTATTGAAATGAAAGACAATAGGCTGGATCCAGACTTAAGTAAGTGATTGAAATGAGTTACTCCTGGGCTAAACCATGGTGATTGCAGGGGGAGTCATTTCATCTGTTGCACACAGTATTAGTGTTGAGAGGTGATGTTTCCTATCCCAAGTCTAAATAACAGTGTGATAGTAAAGCTGGTCAGTATCTGTGTGCAGTGACCAATTCAAAGATATATCCCTGCATGCAAAGAATACAATTAACTTGAATCCCCCTGCAATCAACATGGTTTAGCCCAGCAGTAACTCATTTCAAGCAGTTACTTAGGTCTGGATCTAGCCCAATGTAACAATCAATAAATACGGATGCTGCCATTGTTATTGAGAAATAGTTTTCCTGACACACCCATGGGTGGAGCTATTCACAAGACACACCCCTTTGGTGGTACAGGACCCCCTTGGTGCAACACCTTGATAGTGCTATCACATCACAATCTCTCCTGATATCCATTTGCAAGTGTTGGCAAATATGTAATAGACCTTAATGGGAAAAGCTCCCTCCCGCTCTCTTTAATATAAAGAATATCAATATCTTGAGATCTCTTGCAAGGCAAACAAAGATCCGGCTCCCGTTCTGGCTCTGCGTATCAAAGCTCTGTAGGAGACAGGATATATAGGGCTCTTTTATACCTCATTTTGTGGTAATCTGTGTAAATGGTTCTTTTTGTCAGAGTTTTAGGATAACATGAACTTATAAATCCTATAGCTGAGAACTCATCTCTCCTTGGGGAATCAGCCTCATTTTATCCTATATTACTTGACTGGCTACAGCTGCTTCATGTAGCGGAAAAAAAAGGAGAAAAAAAATCCAATTTATTGTTACTATTCTTAACTGTGCATCTGCGGGAGATTTGTGAACGATGCCTGCAGGGAGGCGAGGAGGATGTATAGAGAGCTGACCTCTCGCCTTTCTGCTTCATTACAGATAATCCATTAGCGGAATTTCTCTGCTGAGGAATACAGATGTGAGCGGGACGGCAGCCCCTTACGTCTACATTTCTGCCATGTCTCATTATTACGCTTCCAGCGCCGGACAATCAATAACAATCCCATTACATTTCAGAACCCATTATTTTTGCATGTGATAACGTAGCTGGTGAGGGCCTTCCGCTGCTATAAACGGGAAGGTCCGGAGTGTCGCACTGCACTAATGGTGATTAAGCGAGGCTCTTATCGCTGTAAATGTTTGTTCTTCTAAGCATGTAATATATTGTTTTGTTCTGTGTGTAAAGGGTGTCATTATAATGTATAGGCTGCATAGACAGAATCAGGAAGCATGGGCGTGTAGAGCACACAGGGGCACACGCTGGATTTCTACTTCACACCACTAGAGTATAGCTGTCAACTCTCTCTGAATGTCGGGGAGACTCCCTGAAGAGCGGGTGATCTCCCTGATTCCCTGAAGAGCGGATGATCTCCCTGACTCCCTGAAGAGCGGGTGATCTCCCTGATTCTCTGAAGAGCGGATGATCTCCCTGACTCCCTGAAGAGCGGGTTATCTCCCTGACAAGGGGGTGATATTCCTGACTCCCTGAAGAGCGGGTGATCTCCCTGATTCCCTGAAGAGCGGATGATCTCCCTGACTCCCTGAAGAGCGGGTGATCTCCCTGACTCCCTGAAGAGCGGGTGATCTCCCTGAAGAGCGGGTGATCTCCCTGATTCCCTGAAGAGTGGGTGATCTCCCTGAAGAGAGGGTTATCTCCCTGACTCCCTGAAGAGCGGGTGATCTCCCAAATTCGGAAAAGATAAGTCCACGTTGGTCACCCAAGAAGGTGTTACCCCGTTAGACAAAAATGGGCCACATTTAAGGATGCACACCTCATAAAAATTCTAAGATATAACTTTTATTATCATATTTAAAAATAGGAAGGAAAAAAGAGGGCAAGGACAATTAAAGTAGCCAGCGAATATTAAGACAATGGGGTAGATCCAGAACTACGTGTGCCGTACGTTTATTCGCGGAGCGTATTTTCGTGCGCGTAAATTCGTTACACTCCCCTCGGCACACCCCTTGCACGGATGTATTTTGTCAAGATACGCTTTCCAAATCCTACCTTAACTTTTGCCAACGTAACCGCAGTGATCCGCACACGTACGTATGGGCTGAACAAATTTACGCAGCTAAGCACGCCCATACTGTACACTTTAAATACCACCCCCCGCCTACTTCACGTATTTCAGACGTATTTTGGAGTAACGTAAATTTGGCACGCCCACACGTAAGTATTTACGTGACACATACGTGAATGGCCCAAACGTTCACAATTACGCTACGTGAATGTGCGTATTTTCTATGGTGCACATGCGCAGTGTGTTCAAAACAGCTATTTTACGTCTCCGCCACGCGTAAATTCGCTTCGAAGCGTTGTTCTGGATCAGGCCCAATGTTATTAATTCACCTAAATTAATGGTTGTATAATACATAAATCCCTGGATAATTATACAATAAGGCACCAAAATTGGTTCCTATAAGTTACTATTCACAAATTGATAAATATCATAAACTAATAAGGCAACATCAGTGAAAAAGTGTTACAACATTGGCCAATGTCATAAGATCGTGTAGTCAAACATAACCAAAAGGTTCTTGTATTTGTATTGACATTATCTCAGCTTAATACGTTGCTATTAAAGCCTCTGGTTGCCTAAAAATAAAGAAATGAGCCCAACTCCTATAATATTATAAATATAACATGTAGGGAAGAGCGATCATATAACGCAGGAATATATTGCATAGTGATCAGTAACGTAGGAATTATACTAAACCAGAAATTATATACGGTGATTAAAGGTAAAATTGTTAAAATATACATTTTAAATTAACAGTTAATACTATGTTACACAGAGATGCCAATCATATTGCGGGGTAGTCTGCCAGTTCCAAATTCACTCCTGACCACATCTATTGTATTAAAACAATTAGGTAGACAGGGCTTAGCATCATTCTTATGGAGACAAAAATGTCTTGAAAATAACAAGAAAATAAAAAATCAAAATAATAAAGTTGTCTCACGGCAACGCTTCACTCCAATGAGGAGTTCCTAAGTATCCCTATACCATAATAAAGAACAATCTCACCAGTAGCTGGTATGCGGTGTAGACGGAGGAGGAAACTGGAGACAGACCCACGAGGCAATCAGATGGCAGCTGTGAGACGCTGACGTTTCGCTGCGGCTGTGTCTCCCAGATTCCCTGAAGAGTGAGTGATCTCCCAGATTCCCTGAAGAGCAGGTGATCTCCCGGACTCCCTGAAGAGCGGGTGATCTCCCGGACTCCCTGAAGAGCGAGTGATCTCCCGGACTCCCTGAAGAGCGAGTGATCTCCCGGACTCCCTGAAGAGCGGGTGATCTCCTGGACTCCCTGAAGAGCGGGTGATCTCCCGGACTCCCTGAAGAGCGGGTGATCTCCCGGACTCCCTGAAGAGCGGGTGATCTCCCGGACTCCATGAAAAGTGGGTGATCGATTTTCCTGACTCCCTGAAGAGTGGATGATCAATCTGAAGAGCGAGTAATCTCCCTTTTGCTAATTTAATGCCAGAAGTCATTGAGGTAGGAAGATAGATTTGAGAAATGTTGTCCTTTTTTCCTGCATTGAAGCCCATGGAGTCAGGGCATTTTAATGGAGGACAAGATGCAATCAAAGACTGGCAGTTCTCTAAGACATGATTTCAGTAATGGAGACAGAAATGAAAAGCACATTTTGGTCTCTTGTTAATCAGCTGCAGTGTCACCTACTTGTATCTTTTCTGTAAAGATGAAGTCTGCGGATCTCCAATACAATAATACTGAAAGGATTTATTTACTGACATTGGGGTAGATTCAGAACTCCGCTTGCAATCCGTTTACTAGCGTAGCATATTTACGCGAGCATGCCTTCTATACACTCCCCTAGGCACACCCCTTGCATGTTCGTACTTTGACCGATTTCCACTTTTCAAACCCTACCTTAACTTTTGACAGTGTAACCGCTCACGACCGCACACGTACGTATAGACAACGCGGACTTACGCAGCTAAGCACGCCTATACTGTACAATTTAAATTATGCCTACATTGCGTAATTTAGGCGTACTTTTGGCTAACGTAATTTTGGCACGCCTCCACGTACGAATTTACGTAGCAGATACGTGAATGGCCCATACGCTCACAGTTACCTTACATGATGTAGCGTATCATCTGTCATGCGCATGTGCAGTAAATACAAAAACGCGAATTTACGTGTCCGCCAGGCATAAATTCGCTTGGAAGCGTTGTTCTGGATCTGCCCCAATGTCACAATAATACTGATGCTGCCATTGTCATTGAGAACTCCCTTTGGCGGTGCAGGACACACCCCTTTGGCGGTGCAGGACACACCCCTTTGGCGGTACAGGACACACCCCTTTGGTGCGGCACCACGAAAATGCTATCACAATCTCCCTGTTATTCATTTGCAAAAGTTGGCAACCATGACTACGGGGTCCATTTACTATGATTAGCGAGCCTTGCAACACTGTGGCCCATATTTACTTATACTTACCCTTCCAACGTAGTCCCAGGATGATCTGCCGGACTTTTGCCGATATCGTTCGGCCTCGCTCGGAGCAGAAGTGCCCACACATGCACACGAACGTCCCAAAAAGCAAATAACACTGCGCATGTGTGGGACTCCAAGGTAGACGCGACAAGCACTTTCAACTGTGTTTATTTTGCT
>WWET01001542.1:281331-293620 GCA_011038615.1 Limnodynastes dumerilii | reverse complement strand
GATGAATTGACCATCGCTGTCTCCAAGCAGGGAGAATTGCTTTGGGTCTTGTTTGGTGCCTCTAATCATCCTCACCTATATTATTGGCAACACACAGACCGATCCTATACACACACCATCCTGTGTCACCCAGCTGGAAGGCATCCAGTTTAAAGACAGCTGGGTAAAGAAGATGTGTCATCTCAGGAACCAGATGACAATCAATTTGCCAAGGTGCCTGAATGATCTATTCATATGGAATTCAGGACGGGTATGCAGAGAGAGTATGAGCACCTTTACTGTACACTGACTAAGAGGGAACACCCACTGGCAAACATAGCCGAGCCCTCTGTGAGATGTGTCATAAGACGGGATCCAGAGTTTGAAAATAATGCCCGTCTCACACCATAATCCCGGGATTTACAGAAATTGGCATAATAAACACGGGTTTAACCAGTGTTAAAGCCGTTCACATAGCACCTTTGTCCCGCAGAGACGGAGAGTGATTCCCATCCCCCAATTTACATACTTTTAATGGAACCCGGGTTGAATAACTCGGCAACATCTGTTCACACTGCAGTGTCTCTGGGTCGAAACCGGGAATAACCCTGGTAGCGACCAGGGTTGTGGACCCAGGGTTCATAACCCGGGTTGACTCATTCACACAGACACCCGACCAGTGTTATTCCCGGGTATATGCCTTATGGGATCTCACTTGGAGCACAATGCCCTGTTTGCAGCCTGGATTGATACTCTTGGATATAAAACAAGGATAGAAAGGGATCTGCACTCCAGCTTTCTGCTGCTGAGGGTACCTCCCAGGGGCTGTCTCAATCCCTGAAAAGGCAAATAAAATAGGGGAAGGGGAGAAACCTCAAAGCACTGAAAGGGCCCACAGTAGGAAGTGTCAGTAAAAGAATAAATATGTAAAACAATATAATATTGAACTGAAGGGATAAAAGTCCAATAGGGGATTGCTGGTACTGATGGTTCTTTCTTCCCCTCTTGGGGAAATGTAAAGGAGAAAAACAAATTGAAAAAAGAACTATTTATTAGATTGATCCTACATAAAAGAACATAAAAATGGGCCAAAGTTCATACCAGGGAGATGGAGAGGCAGGAGGTGGGTGGAGACCGCTTTAAGATGTTAAAACCCGGGTAGAAAGAGGTCCCAATCCGTCACTGCTGGCCTAGATGAAGAACGCTGGTCCTGTGTGCCACCTGACTTACGCGTTTCAGACCCACGTTGGGTCCTTTCTCAAAGTCTGTACGGCATGTGATATGACTTCCTGCTTTCTATTGTTGCTCCCACGTTGATTGGTTGAGACATGCAGGTGATCGGCGCTGGGGGTCATAGGTTGCAAGGAGAGAATCTATCTCTCTATTCTTTTTAAAATTACTGACACTTCCAGACCAAAAACATGGGTTTGTAAAATACCACGTTAACTGATGTGAAAAGGGGATAAATACAGAAGCGGTATACATGACGGTGGGCTACAATTGCATCACATTATGTTCACTATTAGAGAGGGGAGGTCAGAAAGACTAAAAGACATCCTACAAGATAGCGATGAGGTTTCAGAGAGGGAGAATCAAGACCTCAAATACATCATGAGGAAAATGGAAAAATTATTACTACTAAGAAATTATAATTGTTGGTCTTATAGTTCAAAAACATTCATCATTTGAATCAAGTCATGAGCGTTTTGAACAGGACTGGAACAGAATCTTAAAATCGTGTTTCATTTCCCTCATGAAATTAATTATTCAGGACAGGAATGCACAATTAAAAGTTATTGGGGAACAGGTTAATACCCTTAAAGAACTCTTATTAACTTTTAAAGATCTAGAGGATTATAAGGAAATTAAAGCAGCCATCCTTTTTAAATTAGATAGAAGGGAGGAAGAAATTATAAAGAAAAGAAAAAACAGGGGAAATTAAGAAGGGATGGGATGGGGTAGAAAGACCTGAATCAGCAGAAAGGGCCACAGAAGATTTTATTAAAATAAAAGAAAAATCATCTAATCTGAATCATAATAAGAAAAATAAAAAGAAGTCTGATGGTAGGGATACCCCCATGGTAGGTGTAAAGGACATCCCTTCTCAAGGGACCCCTAATACACATAAAGAACATACCCCGAATAATAATGATTACCGTAAGGAAGAAGCAAACACCCACAATCACCACAAACATTTATCAAAATAGACACCGAGATCAAAGACGTAGTCAAAGTAGAGAGTATAAGAATACTAGACAAATGTCAAGAGATAGATACGAAAGAGAAAGAAGAGTTAGAGATTGGGATGATAGGAGGAGTCACAGTAGAGAATATGGACATAGGAGAGAGGTATCAAGGGATAGAAGAGAAAGAGATAGGACAGAATCACAGAAGAAGTTATGATAGAGATTACAAATATCATGACAATTACCATGGGGATCATAGAAAAAGATCATAGAAAAAGATATGAGGAAAGAGGTAGAGGTGATCTTTTTGATCACCAATGGCAACACTTACATTATAAAGGAAAGGGTGAAAAATCCTATTATTCCCCACGGAGAGAAAGACCCTTTTCAGACTACAACAGATACAAGGAAATGAGAAACCTGAGAACAGATGAATGAATCTTTTTTAGATCTGGGTTGGGAACCAAAAAGGAGACATTAGTTTCTAACAAATATAGAAAAAGGGGAAAAAGAGGTGGGAACCAAAAAGTTAGACATCAGTTATATAGGAAGAAAAGGAAAACCAAAACTATAGACATTAGGAACAGCAAAGAAGAAGAATGAGGATCCAGTCCCCGCCCAGTGCCCCTATTCTAGAACTTGATTTAGTTGGTGATGATTTAGATACGAAAATCTTCAATCTGAGTGACCACCCACTATCTCAGTCTGAAATGTCAGTACTTCAAAAGGGACTCAAGTTTGCACCTACCAATTCATGTGACGAATTTAATACCTTTATAGATGTACAGAAGTTTATTAGGAAAGTCACTTTTTTTCAAGGATAAACCTGAAGAAACTAATTCTGAAGTGAATTCAGAAAACAATCCACTTTCTTCCCTCATTTCAAAAGAGGTAACTTCGTTGAGTCCTTTGAGAAAATGGTACTTGAAGACCTCATAACCTTTAAAAATACGAAACATTAGGGACATAAAAAGATGAGGAGAGATAATAACTTATCTAGGGAAGAGAAATAAGCCCTAAGAAGTTTGAAAAACAATGAACAGATTATTTTAAAACCAGCAGATAAGGGGGGAGGGATTGTTATTTTGAACAAACACAATTATAAAGAAGAGGTAGAGAGACAATTGAGTGATACAGGTACATATAAGAAATTATCTGGGGACCCTACAGAAAAATTGTTTAAATCCTTAGAACAATTACTTGTGAGGAATTTTGAGAAAGGTGTGATCACTGAGAAGGAAAAATAATTTTTACTCATTACAGAGCCTACCATTCCAGTGATTTACACCTTACCAAAAATACCCAAAAATGCCACACAACCCCCGGGGAGGCCAATTGTAGATGGAACGAGTTCTTTGCCGGCTAACCTGTCTCTCTATATTGACAAACATTTACAACCCCTCATGCAACATGTCCACTCCTACCTAAAAGATACTACTAGTATTCTTAATATTATACAGGATACAAAGTGGAAGGAAGGTTTCAAGTTGGTCACATCGTATGTGTCATCTTTATACACCATTATAGCACATTCCGATGGGATCAATGCAGTTAAAAAATACCTCACATATACAGATCTTAGTGAAAACAAAAAATCATTAATTATAGAAGGGATAGAATTTATTCTATCCAACAATTCAGCAAAGGGGTACAGCTATGGGCACCAGGTTCACTCCATACTATGCCAATATCTTCCTGGCAGATTGGGAAGACCATGTCCTATCCTTAGCAGGAGCGAACCTGGTGCTTTGGAAAAGATACATTGATGATGTTTTCTTCATTTGGGGAGGTACGGATGAGGAACTGCAAACTTTTTATCACACACTCAACTCTAACCATCTGGGAATCATTTTAACATTTGTTATTAGTACCACCAAAGTCAATTTTTTGGATTTAGAGATTTATGTAGAATAAAGTCCATACTCACCCAAAATTATGTTAAAAAAACTGATACCAATTTGCATATTTCAACCACCAGTAACCACCATGCAAACTGGTTAAAAAATATTCCTAAGGGGCAGTTCCTAAGAATCAAAAGGAACAGCACGAAGGAAGAGGTGGGGAAGAATTCCGCGCATTTTAAAGAAGCACACAATTGTGATCCCTCATGTATAACCATGTTCATTGATATTTGTCAGGTCAGAGATAATTGGAGAAAAAGGGACCATCTATCCATGTTAGCCAAGGCGGAAATGCGACATATCTTTGACATGGACACTCTGATTCCATGAGGAATCAATCAAGAGTTTGAACTTAAGTGGTTCCTCTGAGTATGGACGTGTACAAAATAGAGGTGAGTGAACCTGGGTAATAGGGATATTGGTGGGCTTTAGTACTTACAGTCATACCACTTCGAAAATGCTCGAACCCATTCCGAACTCGGAAGCGAAACCTAGTGGGCTCGGTCAGTACTAGGAAGGGGGACCTCCTGGGAATACCGGGTACTGTATTATTTGGATTGATACTCTTGTTCAGCCTGCAATATACACTGTGCTGTCGCTAATATCTACAAATGGATTTTGATAAAAGAATAATTACTTTGTACTATTTGTACTATTTTCTTTTTTAGTATATCCTTAAATATACATGTATCGATACAAATAGGGGGTGTAACTCTTATGCTGAATTTGATTGGACTAGCGTTCTTTAAATATGTGGACCTCCTTCCCCTATGACTGCTTCCTATCATTAGGCCGATGGACGAAACGCGCGTCGGGTGTTGCTATCCAGCGGCCCGGGGCACAGCACCGCCGTCTCTATTCAGCTCCTTCTTCACTGTGACGAGACCACATTATTAGATAGTGTAGGTTGAGCTACGGACCCGGAATGGGTGAAGCGCGATCGTGGTGATACCGCTAAATTAACAGGGAAACTTTCCTCTTTTGTAACTTAGGTATCTCTCTTCATGTTTCTATGCTGATCCTCCTACTAACAGTATGTATTGTCTGGTATTAGGCAATGTAAGATCTTGATACTATATTGCATTTCATACTCATTGTTTACTAGCGCTGTCAATATTTGTGGAGGGAATGTGAGTTCACTCATAATGAATTATTGGAGCCAAATTTTTTTAATGTGTAATTTCCGTCTTATGAAAATTCTTTTCAACCAGTATGGAATAAAATTGTAATTTTTACAAGAACATATCTCTCAGTTTCTTTAATAATTTGCACCTTAAGGGCTCCATTTACAAAGGTCGTTTTAGTTCAAATTGACCATAATCCCGGGACTTTTGCTTCTTAAATAGTCGCCATGGTGATTTTTACAATATCAAATATAGCAATCGCCGCATTTACTAAGCGCGTTGCTAGAAAAAAGCGCCATTTAAAAGCGCCTGCCATACACTTTAGCTGAAAAACACATCAAAATCGCTAGATAGTGTAGGTTGAGCTACGGACCCGGAATGGGTGAAGCGCGATCGTGGTGATACCGCTAAATTAACAGGGAAACTTTCCTCTTTTGTAACTTAGGTATCTCTCTTCATGTTTCTATGCTGATCCTCCTACTAACAGTATGTATTGTCTGGTATTAGGCAATGTAAGATCTTGATACTATATTGCATTTCATACTCATTGTTTACAAGCGCTGTCAATATTTGTGGAGGGAATGTGAGTTCGCTCATAATGAATTATTGGAGCTGAATTTTTTTAATGTGTCATTTTCCTCTTATGAAAATTTTTTTCAACCAGTATTTAATAAAATTGTAATTTTTACAAGAACATATCTCTCAGTTTCTTTAGGAAACACTATTAACTGTTTTTGATTGAAATAAGATTGAAATAATTTGCACCTTAAGGGCTCCATTTACAAAGGTCGATTTAGTTCAAATTGACCATAATCCCGGGACTTTTGCTTTTTAAATAGTCGCCATGGTGATTTTTACAATATCAAATATAGCAATCGCCGCATTTACTAAGCGTGTTGCTAGAAAAAAGCGCCATTTAAAAGCACCTGCCATACACTTTAGCTGAAAAACACGTCAAAATCGCGGTGATTTTAGACAGAAAAACCATGGAAAAAAATCGCTGCCTATCAACGCCGATTATAAGTCGCCAGCCAAAAGCGCGGCATAGTAAATGCCATGATTTTTTTTTTAAAATTGCGCCAAAATCGCGCCGATGGCTCGCAATTTATAATCGCTGCCAAAAAATGCCTTTTGTAAATGAGGCCCTAAAAGTGTAGTAATATCAACCTGGGTTTTCCACCTGAGTCTTATGTTGTGTACCATGCCTTAGTGTGAAAAGGGTATAAGAGGAAAAGTGAAACTGACTTGGGCTAAGAAACATCACTTCTTAACTGTTTGCAGCAGATGAAATGTGACTCTTCTGCAACTCAAGGCGGTTTTGCCCAGGTGTAACTTTCCACCGGATTCCCTTTTATTATCAAACTCTGGATCTGAGCCTTTGGGCCGGATCCAGAACTACATCCGTCTTCCATAGACGGACGTAGTTCAATAAACAGTAGCTACTGCGCATGCGTAGTAGTTATTGTACGTAATCTGCGTATCGTTTCGATCTACTGCCTCTACTACCTCTGATGGGACGAAAATCCAACTTATCAACTGCCCTCTCAGTGAAGTAATGTTCCCTCACATTTCCTCTAAACCTGCCACCCTCCAGTGTCAGTGATGCCCTTGTGTTCTAATCATCCATCTCTACCTGTAAAGGATGCCTCCCTTCTTTACCTGGTTACGAGTTACACCCTATAGTTTCTCTTTGTATGTTGTGTGACACAGGCCATACACCATTTCAGTTGCCCTTCATCACACGGGCCCGGATCCAGAACTACGGCTGTAATTTGCTGTAAGATAGCTACTGCGCATGCAACGTATCGTTTTGATACGTAGATTGCGTATATGCGGTCTTTAAGACCGCATATAGGCAATCTACGTATCGAAATGATACGCAGATTACGTACAATAGCTACTACACATGCGCAGTAGCTACTGTTTATTGGACTACGTCCGTCTATGGAAGACGGACGTAGTTCTGGATCCGGCCCATTGCTCTTAAATCTGGATGGACAATCACATCAGGAAGAACAGAGAGGAGAGGACACCAAGATCCCCCCCACTTGGTCATTATTGCTGACTCGTGTTTTAGCATGGTCATCTGAGGACAATATGAGAGATTGGATGCCATACAGTCAATTAGCTTGAAGAAGAGAAGCCCAAGATGAATTGTGACTATAAATGATAAGGCGGCATTGTAATGATGGCCGTTGTCCAGGCTCCAGACGTATGGCGTGACCTGGCATTCAGAAGCAGACTGCTCAGAAACATGCTTATCACCCGGCCTTGTTTGCCAACAAAAGCTCTTGACTGTTTCTTCAGCAGAGTGGAGAAGCTGAATACCTCTGATGTCATTATACAATAGAAGCATTTAGTGGGGATTTTCTAGCAGAACTGGGTAATTGCCTTTCACAGCAGACAATGGTAATCTAGAAGCTGGTTTATTGCAAATGCCTGAAACATCCGCTGTGTCTCTTCTCCTATGTCAGTCTTGCCGGCTATAAATATAGTCGGTACCCTGTGAGACTTCAGCTCGCGGATCCTCTCCCGTGTGATAAATCTGACCTTAAAATAATGGAGTGATACGGGAATAAGGAAACATCACGTGTCTCATGCTGCTTATTCTAGGTCAACTCTGTTCTGGAGTATATACGAAAAAACCTTGTTTAGAAGCGCGCTCCTCAAACTGAACAGTCATAGAGTGGGGATGTCTCTTCCTCCAGTCAGCCGCACTCAGGGATATAATGCAGGGAGACAGAGACAAGGCTCTCTGCCAAGCAGTTTAACCCTTCATGCTACAGAGAAACTCTTGATCATAGGGCTGGATCCAGACTTAAGTAAGTGCTTGAAATGAGTTACTCCTGGGCTAAACCATGTTCATTGCAGGGGAAGTCAAGTTAATTGTATTCTTTGCATGCAGGGATATGTCTTTGAATTGCTTACTGCACACAGATACTGACCAGCGTTACTATCACACTGTTATTTAGACTTGAGATAGGAACAACACCTCTCATCTCTAATATTGTTTGCAACAGATAAAATATGACTCCCCTGCAATCAACATGGTTTAGCCCAGGAGTAATTCAAGCACTTATTTCAAGCACTTACTTAAGTCTGGATCCAGCCCATAGATGCTATTTTTCAGGGTTAAATGGGAATTGAAATAGGACAGGACAGATTTGTGACAGCGAGGGCCAGACCTTTGGTCATACTAAGTTTTGCTAAACTTCCCTGTGGCTCAGTGGGATTGCAGCTAGGTTTTCTCTCTGTTCATACTGCGCTTGCTCAGAACTGCGTGAGAACACATCCCAACCAATCAGAGCGCATTTTATTGCAATAAGGACAATTATAATGCCATAGAGGGCTGGGTGGTTCAGACAATGCGCTGGATCCAGACTTAATTAAGTGCTTGAAATTAGTTACTCCAAGGGCTAAACCATGTTGATTGCAGGGGAGTCATATTTCATCTGTTGCAAACAGAGTTGAGAGGTGATGTTTCCTATCCCAAGTCTAAATAACAGTGTGATAGTAAAGCTGGTCAGGATCTGTGTGCAGTAAGCAATTCAAAGACATAACCCTACATGCAAAGAATACAATTACCTTGACTCCCCCTGCAATCAACATGGTTTAGCCAAGTAGTAACTAAGATCAAGCACTTACTTTAGTCTGGATCCAGCCCAATGTGTGTGTCAGCCTGCAAACTGCAAGTCTATATAACTAAAATGCCGTAATTTCAGTCATATGGACTAATTAGTGTTTCTCTGGCCAGTGATACTTACAGAGTACTTACATATATTGCTGGCCAGCAGATCACTTTATATCAGCGGTGGCCAACCTGCGGCTCTCAAGCCACATGCGGATCTTTCCTCTGAAGAATGCGGCTCCTGTCCGCCGTCTATTTCCCCGGCGGTACTCTGGAAGCTTCGTTATGACGTCATTGTCATAACGCAACGGGGGCAGAGCGCAGCAGTGAATCCAGAGCAGCGGTCTCATTAAGCAGCGGCGGGCCGACGTTATCTGGAGGCTGCGTTATGATGTCACTGGGCGGGGGCGGAGCGGAGCTGGGAGAGGCCCTTATATAAAAGCCACAGCGCCATTTTATGTGCCTTGTGGCGTGGAAGCGTTGGAGGAGGCACTGAGGCACTGATGTTGGCAGTGAGGCACTGAGGTAACAGGGAAGAGTTTCCAAAGAGGGGACAATAAACATACAGTATATATATATATCTCAGAAGTTACACCTAAAAATCACCCAATATGTAATGTACTGCAGGGAACTGCACACCAAATCCAAAGTATGCAAATATCAATAGTCAGATATATCTCTAGTTATCATAGTCGTTGGTGTACAAGTGTTAAAACACTCAACAGGTGGTGTAAGGACTATAGTTCCAAACCTTAGTCATTTGATTGTGCCCTCTAGGTGGTTTGAAAGGACAGTAACTAACCAGGTTTGAAACAATAGTCTAGAAAAAAAGGTTTCTGTAGAGCGCTAATTACACACAAGAAATTTGGACACACAGCTTATCATAGAAAATATACAATTGAGAATTTATTTAACACATAACAAATTAATAGAGTATCTACAGGAAAATAACGTACAATCAATATCCACAGAGGCTATGAGAAGATAATATTCATTATAGAAAATAGCCAAATTACCGTGGCATTCATTCACTGTAGAGAAGTATTAGTTAAAATACCCCAGAAATCGTGGCTGGATAAATAAAAATAGGGTCCTTTTGCAAGGATCCTGATAAATGCACTATTGTCCCATATAAGAGATATTTGTCCTGTGTGCAACGATTGCCAAATATTGGTACGTACATTAACAAGACCGGCCGGTCCAAGCTTACCGCCAATACGTCCTTAGCCTGAGGATATGCTATTCATTTTTGGGGATGATGGACGGTATCCGGAACGCAGGTAACAGTCCGTGGTGATCACTAACAGTCACCCTCACGTGCTGTGGTCTTGCCGGAAACCTTTCCTCCCGTGCAGTTAAGCAGTCCTCCTCAGGGTCAGAGTAATACGTTTTTTCTTATGCGGATACTAGCCTTTGGCATATCGTCCTTGTTACAAGGGATGAGAAATGCAAACTTAAAGTTGCTGGGTCAGTGCAAAATCAAATAGCAGCTGTTCACTGGGGTAGCTCTGAAATGCCTTAACGCGTTTCACGGCTCTTAATCAGCCGTTTCTTCAGAAGGATGTCACAAACAATGATGTTGAAACAATAGTCCTTACACCACCTGTTCAGTGTTTTAACACTCAAACACCAACGACTATGACAACTGAAGATATTACTCCACTGATTCTATTTTTAGTGGTAGCACCCTACTTAATTTTGCTTCACCAAGTGAAAGCAGGTGCATCACCCCATCCATATATATATATATATGGCAGCAGTTTGACTGCTACAGTTTCAGTAAAAGTATACTCACCTCACACAGCATCCAGGTAAGAGTCGTACTGCCCTGGTGCCATTGGGACTTGTTGGGGTGGGGTGGTGTAGCTTTTGGGAGGCCAGGGGCTGTTGACACTCATGATATTTTTCTTTTCACAGTTCTCATAAAAACATTGAGGCATCAGGCAGCATCTTTGACCAAGGCAGCTTTCAGCATCCACTTCCAGCAATCTGAAGACCATTTTCAGCAAATATAAAGTATACTCACCTCAAACAGCATCCAGGTAAGACCTGCTATGTTGACTGATTATTATTTTATTTATAATCCACTGGCAATGTAGTTAAATTACATTTTCATTCTCTGTTTACACAAAACACTAAACGTGGATGGAAAATGTAAAAGAAAGCGCAAATATGAGGAAGAACACAGAACTTTCTTAGCAGAATGGGAAAATCAATATTTTTTTGGGAACACAAAGGCAAACCACTCTGTCTTTTATGCCAGACTAAATTGACACATTTCGATCATGATTTTCCAAAAGGTACTGAACTCCGATCACACAAAATAAAAACATTAAAAAGTCAAATCCTAAAACAGACTCAAGTTTTCAACAAATTTTCTAAGCAATCCCAGACAGTCACACATGCTTTCTATATCGTAGCTTGGAACATTGCACGTGCTAAAAAACCTTACAATGAAGGCGAGTTTGTTAAAAAGTGTCTTGAAGATGTAGTTTCTGTCTTGTGCCCAGAAAATACAGCTCTGAAGAATATGGTTTCAGAACTTCAACTGTCACGTCACACAATTGAGCACAGACTATCACAAATCAACGGTTCTGTTGAACATCTGTTATATTCTAATCTACAAAAATATGAGTACCTCAGTATTGCTCTGGATGAAACTTGTGATGTACAGGACATACCTCAGTTGGCAATATTTGTACGGACTGTGTCAAAAGATTGTTTAATCAGCGAAGAACTCCTAGATGTCATACCAATGAAAGTCAGAACCCGAGGCATCGATGTGAAACAAGCCTTGATGGAGGTCTTTTCAAGAGCAAATTTTCATTTAGAAAACTGAGAGCAATAGTAACTGATGGGGCTCCATCCATGGTTGGATCTGTAAATGGTCTTATAGGACTATGCAAAGCAGATAAAAAGTTCCCAGACTTATGGACATTTCACTGCACCATCCATCGTGAGCAGCTGGTTTCTAAAAAGCTGAATTTGGATCATGTAACAAAACCTGTGATGGAAATTGTCAATTATATTCACACACATGGGGCCTGATCCAGACCTACGCCTGCGAGCGATCGTACGCAGGTCGGGAGGGTAAAACCGGGCGAAAAAACGCACTACGCATGTGCAGTATGACAACTTCCGGTCGTCCGAAGGACATGAGCGTACTGCGAGTGTATTTTTCGCCCAAGGGGCGTGCGTTTTGTACGACGAGAGTCCGGACGATCGAGTTACTACACTGAGGCGGGGATAGCCATTTAAATTGTACAGTATGGGCGTGCTAAGCCCCGTACGACCAGCGTATCGGTCCGAAAATTCGCACGGACGCTGGAAAAAGTTAGGGTAGGGTTCAGCCGCCGTAAGGTAAGGTAGGGTCAATGGGAGAGGAGAGTCATGGGCGTGAAAGTTTATACGCCCGGGCGATCATACGCTACGCTCGCGGGCGTAGGTCTGGATCAGGCCCATGTTCTCAAT
>WWET01001542.1:253240-265692 GCA_011038615.1 Limnodynastes dumerilii | reverse complement strand
CTGATTCAGAGGCTGAAAATAAGAACTTAAAGTTACACCTGGGCCATGTCATGTTGATTTCAGGGGAGTCAAATTTAATTTGTTGCAACAGTATTATAGTTAAAAGGTGATGTTTCCCAGCTCAAGTCTGCAGTTTAAAAAGTTACATCTGGGCTAAACCATGTTGATTTCAGGGGAGTCAAATTTCATTTGTTGCACCAGTATTATAGTTAAAAGGTGATGTTTCCCAGCTCAAGTCTAATTAGCAGTTTAAAAGTGAAGCTGATCAGGTATCTGTGTGCAATAAGTAAAAGCAAAGCATTCTCCCTGCATGCATAGAATAACATTAACTTGACTCCCCCTGAAATCAACATGGTTTAGCCCAGGTGTAACTTTAAGTTCTTATTTTCAGCCTCTGAATCAGGCCCAGATACTGTTACTGACAACAATCAGCATGAGTAAAAAAAAGTGTAGCTACAGACATTAAAAACATGAGAAGCACCGGTTCCACATTGCCTTAAAACTGGTGAAGCCATAAGTGAGCATTGGACACCATAATTGAGGACAAGAGAAACAATTGCAATGATCAGAAAATTCCCATATCATAATGCATAAATTGCTGCTGTAAATTGGTGCATACAGCCCATAGTAAGCAATGCAAAAGGAGGCTTAAAAAGTCATAAAAAGTCAATCATAAATTTGTCAAAAACCAGCCCTACTCTATAACAAAAAATAAAACGTGAAAAGAAAGATGAAAACACCACCTCACGGTGGCGCTTCACCCTTGTGGGCAGCTACCTTTCCCTGTTGACCAAATGCACTGGCGATCTTGAAAGAACGTAGTTTCAGCGTGGAGAACAGGAGACGGCAGCAGCATCACCCATGGCAGAAGCGGACCAGGAACCTCACAGAGCACCCCCACGAACAAACCGACGTACGTTTCGCAGATGCTTCTTCCGGGTGTAATCAACTGGCAGTGAGGTGAGTATTTAAAGGAGTCTTATCCAATCACAGGCGATCGCAATCAATGACACATGCGTGTCTGTATCGGCTCCGACGCTCGTAATTCATATGCAGGCATAAGCACAAAGCCTGGAGAGGATCATAGAAAAAAGGAGAAAAGACACAAGTATAAATAAGACATTGAATCAGCAAATTCAGTGTATATAACGGAACTTGTCATACTATAACCTCCGCAACAAATATTTACATTTCAATGTAAGGTATCAGGTACTCAATGAAAAGAAATTACTCTGTAACATATGAGGGGATGAATTAATTCCTATATATTAGAATAAGCAATCGCAGGCAGAGTTATTATGTTAAATGAACATTGCTTGTGCATGTATTACATCATAGTTGCCAACTCTTCCTGAATATCAGGGAGACTCCCTGAAGATTGGGTGATCTCCCTGAAGTGTTTGCTAATCTCCCTGATTCTAATTTCATCCATTGAGATCTATGGAGATGACCAATTTCATGGAGGCCAAGATGTAATGAAAGAATCCTGTTAATCAGCTGCAGCGTCACTTTTAGCTATTCTATAAAGATAGTAATGAAAGTATTCACTGACAATTTAATAATCAATAAATACTGATACTGACATTGTTATTGTAAAATAGTTTTCCTGGCAGTGCTGGATAAACCTGTGGGTGGAGCTATTCACAGGACACACCTCTTTGGCGCTACAGGACACACCCCTTTGGTGCAGCACCTTGATAGTGCTCTTACAATCTCCCTGATATTCATTTGCAAAAGTAGGCAACCATGTATTACATTTGAATTCTTAAAGGGCCAGATCTAATATAATGTTGTCCAAGATATAGGTTTATATGGCAAAAATAAATGAATAGCATGTACGAGGGCTTCCAATAGTATCCTTTAGCTTGATATTTGGAATCCAAAAAAGGGAATTACCCACTGATTTATTCAAGCATGCCAACTCAGTTGGTATATATATTTATTTAATTCATCACATAAAAGCCGCATCGCCAGAAACACACCATAAGTTGTAGATATGTTACTAAATGTAGCACAACATAATTTTTGATATCATATTATAAGTATACGTAATAATTATGATACATGGGAATCATTCTATGGTCAATATTATCATTCATCTCAATATTTAGAGGCTCATAAGAGATTACCCATTGATTTATTCTAACATGCAATTCCTCACATTAATGCTGCGAATGTCAGCTATAATCTGATTGGTTGCTATGGGCAACATCTCCACTTTTCCAAACCTTTCCAAAGCTTAGTAAATCTGGCCACGGGCCTGGTAAGCAACTAGGCCAGGCCTGGCCAACCTGTGGCTCTGCAGGTGTTGTGAAACTATAACTCCCAGTATGCTTTGGCATGTATCAGTTATGCCTATGCTGTTAAAGCATGCTGGGAGTTGTAGTTTTGTTACACCTGGAGAGCCACAGGTTGGACAGGCCTGAGCTAAGTAATTCTGGGGAGACAAATAGGCAACCTGTGACAATGCACGTGTCTTGACACTACAAGTCCCATTATGTTGTGCAACATAGTTTTGCCTATACTGTTGGAGCATGCTGGGTGCTGTAGTTTCCCAACACCTGGAGTGCTGAAGGTTGACTATGCCTGTATTAGAGCATCCAGGCCAGGAATACAGAATGCTGATGATGACAATTAGATGATGTTAGAGCAGGGTTGCTGACTATTGAAAGCTTCCCTCTGGGAGAACCCGGAGGGAAGCCATAGATTACAGTGAGGGGGGCGGGGCTTGATGATGCAATTTATGCAAATCACATCATTAAGCGCCGTCCCTGTCAATCACCCGTGTGATCTCAGGTGTTAAAGGGGAGTGCGGGACTTGATGACATCATCAAGTCGCACCCATCTATAGTAACACTTGGGATCACACTGGTAATCAACTGGGTGTTGGGGCATGCAGGAGATTTCGGGAATCAAAATTTCGGGAATGTATAGATACATTTTAGAGATAAATAACAAAAATGAACAAAAATGAACAGAGGGGACAGTGGACATATATTTTCTGAGTGGCAGAGAAAGGATGGAGTTAGCTGTGTGACTATAATAAATTAGATGACAATCTAACCTAGACACAATTCTATTAGTATATTGACAACATGAAATGTATATGCCTTGGGCTGCAATCATTATTCCCACTGATGTGTATTCTGAGATACAGAGAACATATACTCCCAAGAAACACACACATACACACACACACACACACACACACATACACACATACACATACACACACGTATTCTGCATCCACATATTCTGCATCCACGTATAAAGATAAAGAATACAAGGATAATATACAGCTACTAACATGTAGTTATACATCATTAAGTTACTTGATAAATAAACAGACAAAGGCTACGTGTCTGGACTGTGAATATGTATATTCAATTAGACTGCTCTCCGAGGGAAATGATTCATTGTCATTTATATTTGTTGTATAGCAGCTCCTACAAGTCACAGAAATGAAATCCTTGTGCCATTCCCACATTCAGGGGCGTATTCAGAGATTCGTTTTTTCTTTATGTAAGCAATTATACGCCCGACCGAAGCAAGGAAACACCCACCAACAACCCCGACACTCCCCTCTCCACGGACGTGCTGTCAGGGGCTTACGAGTTCCTAGACCACTCTGTTCTTTCCGTGTGTACTTACGTGCGCATATGTGCTCCGTCTGTGCGATTCTTTATAACCACGCCTCCATGCGCTTATTTAAATGCCTCCCCCCACCCACTTTTATGTAAATTTTAACATGCGTCAGATTTCCGTGCATATGTGCCCAAGTCCGATTCACACATACGTCCGTTAGGCAATTACGTGCGTATAGTCTACGTGAAGTACGTAAATAAAGTTACAACGCATGCACAGTTGATCCGATCCTAAAAATACGCACGTAACTAGCCTTGAAAACGGATCTCTGCATACAGCCCTTGCTGGCTACACTGCGGAAATGTATAGGGGTGGTAGTGGAGAGAGATATAGAACCCGTCTGGATCTGAGGATGCTAAGGACAGATGGGCCTGATTCAGAGATGCGATTTTATCGCTACTTAGGTGCGTATATTTAGGATCTTAGAAAATTTGCATCAATGCGCATGCGTAGTAATAGTGCAACGCCGTCAACGTAGAGGTTAGGATCTTAAATTCGCTAAGCGCGGACCTGTGAATCGATCGCAAGCACTTAAAATCTTAAGTGCTGCGGAAGTTTAAGATCTGAAGGATTTGCATGGAAATGGGCGGGGGGAGGCAGGGAGATGAGGGAAAGTGGGCGCGGGCAGACACTTAGGATCTCAAATAACCGCAACTACTTCCCTTAAGATCTCAAATGACAGCGCAGAGTTAGGGTTGCTCAATGGTGGTCTAACTTAAAGATCCGCCGCTGTTTGCAAGGGGAGTGACTATTTAAACAGTGGGCTGTAACCTGCTAAGATCTGAACTTAGTTGCGTATATTTGCAATCTTTTCGCAGTCGCATCTCTGAATCACCCCCAGATGTTGTTAGTCAGGTGACAGTGATGAAGGAATAGGCACCTATTGGTAATAAACCAACTGGGAATTCTGACAGGCATATGGCATCCTCAGGATCAGTAATAGGATGCGGTTGCCGGCATGGAGAGTTAGTGTTAGGCTGTGGGGAATGGACGGTTAGCCTGCAGGGCATGGAGGGCTAAGGTGAAGAAGGGGAAGGTTAGGGTTAGGCTGCAGGAAAGGGAGGGTTAGGTTGTTTGGCATATCACTTTTCGTGATTCCAATAGTCGCATCTCAGCCACTTTCGACAATTGCCATGAGTCTGCATTCAGCTATAGTATGATGTCTTTCTAAATAAAGGCCAACGTACCAGTGAACCTCACTCAACAGTAATATAGGTCCAGATCCAGAATTTTTTGGTGAAGCGCATGCCCTGCATTCCCATGAAGCATCAAAATTCTCTGGAACCAGATTTCCGTCTGGACTTCTGCCTCTGCGGGAGATTTGCAGACTCTCCAGGGATACTGGGAGTAGTGCCCGGATATTCCGGGAGAGTCGGCAACCCTGCTATACATTGACATAAGAAGTCGCATCCATTTTCAAGCACATCCCAGCTCCTGTCTGAAGATGCTTTGATGTGTGATTTCATTTTTGTCCAGCTTCCATATGTCTGCCCCTTTCTTATTTATCCAGCCTCCATATGTTTGCCCCTTTCTTATTTATCCAGCCTCCATATGTTTGCCCCTTTATTATTTATCCAGCCTCCATATGTTTGCACCTTTATAATTTGTCCAGCCTCCATATGCCTGCCCCTTTATTATTTGTCCAGACTCCATATGCCTGCCACTTTATTATTTGTCCAGCTTCCATATGTCTGCCCCTTTATTATTTGTCCAGCTTCCACATGTTTGATGAAGCCTAGTGCCAGCTAACCCTGCAGGCTTATAATGATACTGACTGCCCCATAAATAAAAGTTAATTAACCCTTGAGCTACTTAAGATGCTGACTGCACTTGGCATGCCAGGGCCCTTGTTATGGCTGTTGGTCTCCCTGGTCCTTTCACTGTCTGTATCCCTCCACAGCCCATGCAGATAGGACAATCAAAGCATATAGCAGGGGCCCCCAGGCCACTCACCGGTCCAGAGCAGGGCAGTGGCAGCAGGGGAGACACGCTGGATGCTGGCTGGGGACACTCAGACTCGGGAACTCCGCAGTGGTGATTTCCTGTGTGCAGAGTTTTCTCTCTCAGATTGTCACAGCGCCACCTGCTGCACAACTGTCTCATTGCAGCTAAAATAAATTAGAAAAAAAAACAAAAACCTCTTTTTTGCTTATCGGGACAAACAGGACAGCGAGCGGGACAGCAGGACAGTGCATGGAAATCGGGACTGTCCCGTGGAAATCGGGACAGTTGGGAGGTATGTCAACCTCTGCCACATTACAGTCTAATTCCCTATCAAACACACACACACACGTCAGGAGAAGAGCTTGGGCAGGATGCGGCGGAGCTTATTTGCTGCATTTTCAGGCTCCAAAACGTTTGCAGCTATGCTAATATACCCCACATATATTACACGCATTGGAAACCCCTCTTTCAAAATCCTGCATTTGCCACTGTGCAGGGTATGGTATAGTGCTGCCGACTGAGAGGCAGAGAGGCATTTGTGTGTGTCTGGGAAGAGCACTTTCTTGTATTTGTCCCAGGCTAAAAGTTGCCAGTCAGCCCCTGGATCCAGCCCTTAGTTAATATTTTATTCCCTTCTTCACACTTACTTGATTACTTTTCTTCTAACATCCGACGCTGCTCTTTTCTCTCAATCAGCATTCTCTGCTGCCAGGGCGCCAACCCACCTTCTGTCATGATGGACAGCACTATCAAAGTGAAGCAAAGTAGTTTAATCGACCACTTTCGTGTCAAAGTAACAAGTAGTTCTTATAGCTTTTACAAATTGAAACTGACGTTGTTTCACTGGAGAACCGCTACAGCTTCTGGACATGAAATCACAAAGCTTTTATTATCTTGGGAACAGAAGCCCCACCAATGTGTATTATTAGATCACGGTGCTTCCATTACATTGGTCTATAACAAACAATACTCTCTGCATTGTGCATAGGTACAAGAATGCTCTCTGTATTATATAGAGGTCACTAGGCAGCTTTGTGTATTATTTTATGACAATCACTAAAATGTATATTGCATATAGATCATTAAAATGCACAGTACACTGTAGATCATTAGAATACTCTGTGTATTTTATATGGATCACTTTAATGCTGGGTGTATAATATATGCATCATTAGAATGCACTGTGTATTGTATATGGATCATTAGAATGCTCAATATATTGCTTATTGGTTATAAAAAATGTTATGTATATTAGATATAGGTCACTAGAATGCCCTGTGTTTTGTAGTAGAATGTTGACAATCTGACACTTTCTCTTTGAATTTTCTACTAGTAGAATGCTGCTGAGTCTGTCACCTTCTTTTAAAATTTTCCATTAGTAGAATGCTGCTCAGGCTGTTATATTCTTGTAGAATTCCCCACTATAGAAATACTGCTAAGACTGTCACCTTCTCAGAATTCTCCACTAGTAGAATGTTGCTGAGTCTGTCATATTATTTTAGAATTCTCCACTAGTAGAATGTTGCTGAGTCTGTTATAGAATATTAGAATTCTCCACTAGTAGAATGTTGCTGAGTCTGTCATATTATTTTAGAATTCTCCACTAGTAGAATGTTGCTGAGTCTGTCATATTATTTTAGAATTCTCCACTAGTAGAATGTTGCTGAGTCTGTCATATTATTTTAGAATTCTCCACTAGTAGAATGTTGCTGAGTCTGTCATATTATCTTAGAATTCTCCACTAGTAGAATGTTGCTAAATCTGTCGTATTATCTTAGAATTCTCCACTAGTAGAATGTTGCTAAATCTGTCGTATTATCTTAGAATTCTCCACTAGTAGAATGTTGCTAAATCTGTCGTATTATCTTAGAATTCTCCACTAGTAGAATGTTGCTAAATCTGTCGTATTATCTTAGAATTCTCCACTAGTAGAATGTTGCTAAATCTGTCGTATTATCTTAGAATTCTCCACTAGTAGAATGTTGCTAAATCTGTCGTATTATCTTAGAATTCTCCACTAGTAGAATGTTGCTAAATCTGTCGTATTATCTTAGAATTCTCCACTAGTAGAATGTTGCTAAATCTGTCGTATTATCTTAGAATTCTCCACTAGTAGAATGTTGCTGAGTCTGTCATATTATCTTAGAATTCTCCACTAGTAGAATGTTGCTAAATCTGTCGTATTATCTTAGAATTCTCCACTAGTAGAATGTTGCTAAATCTGTCGTATTATCTTAGAATTCTCCACTAGTAGAATGTTGCTAAATCTGTCGTATTATCTTAGAATTCTCCACTAGTAGAATGTTGCTGAGTCTGTCATATTATCTTAGAATTCTCCACTAGTAGAATGTTGCTAAATCTGTCGTATTATCTTAGAATTCTCCACTAGTAGAATGTTGCTAAATCTGTCGTATTATCTTAGAATTCTCCACTAGTAGAATGTTGCTAAATCTGTCGTATTATCTTAGAATTCTCCACTAGTAGAATGTTGCTAAATCTGTCGTATTATCTTAGAATTCTCCACTAGTAGAATGTTGCTAAATCTGTCGTATTATCTTAGAATTCTCCACTAGTAGAATGTTGCTGAGTCTGTCATATTATCTTAGAATTCTCCACTAGTAGAATGTTGCTAAATCTGTCGTATTATCTTAGAATTCTCCACTAGTAGAATGTTGCTAAATCTGTCGTATTATCTTAGAATTCTCCACTAGTAGAATGTTGCTAAATCTGTCGTATTATCTTAGAATTCTCCACTAGTAGAATGTTGCTAAATCTGTCGTATTATCTTAGAATTCTCCACTAGTAGAATGTTGCTAAATCTGTCGTATTATCTTAGAATTCTCCACTAGTAGAATGTTGCTGAGTCTGTCATATTATCTTAGAATTCTCCACTAGTAGAATGTTGCTAAATCTGTCGTATTATCTTAGAATTCTCCACTAGTAGAATGTTGCTAAATCTGTCGTATTATCTTAGAATTCTCCACTAGTAGAATGTTGCTAAATCTGTCGTATTATCTTAGAATTCTCCACTAGTAGAATGTTGCTAAATCTGTCGTATTATCTTAGAATTCTCCACTAGTAGAATGTTGCTAAATCTGTCGTATTATCTTAGAATTCTCCACTAGTAGAATGTTGCTGAGTCTGTCATATTATCTTAGAATTCTCCACTAGTAGAATGTTGCTAAATCTGTCGTATTATCTTAGAATTCTCCACTAGTAGAATGTTGCTAAATCTGTCGTATTATCTTAGAATTCTCCACTAGTAGAATGTTGCTAAATCTGTCGTATTATCTTAGAATTCTCCACTAGTAGAATGTTGCTAAATCTGTCGTATTATCTTAGAATTCTCCACTAGTAGAATGTTGCTAAATCTGTCGTATTATCTTAGAATTCTCCACTAGTAGAATGTTGCTGAGTCTGTCATATTATCTTAGAATTCTCCACTAGTAGACTGTTGCTGAGTCTGTTATAGAATATTAGAATTCTCCACTAGTAGAATGTTGCTGAGTCTGTCATATTATCTTAGAATTCTCCACTAGTAGACTGTTGTTGAGTCTGTCATATTATCTTAGAATTCTCCACTAGTAGAATGTTGCTAAATCTGTCGTATTATCTTAGAATTCTCCACTAGTAGAATGTTGCTAAGTCTGTCATATTATCTCAGAATTCTCCACTAGTAGAATGTTGCTGAGTCTGTCATATTATCTCAGAATTATCCACTAGTAGAATGTTGCTGAGTCTGTCATATTATCTTAGAATTCTCCACTAGTAGAATGTTGCTAAGTCTGTCATATTATCTCAGAATTATCCACTAGTAGAATGTTGCTGAGTCTGTCATATTATCTTAGAATTCCCCACTAGTAGAATGTTGCTAAGTCTGTCATATTATCTCAGAATTCTCCACTAGTAGAATGTTGCTGAGTCTGTAATATTGGGCCGGATTCACAGCACCGGATGTATTGCATATACGTCCGTAAATTACCAAGAACAGCTACTGTGCATGCGTAGTAACTATTTTACATAATATACGTATCATTTTGTTATATAGATTGTGCATATACGCAATCTACTTAGCGAAACGTATATTACGTAAAATAATTACTACGCATGCGCAGTAGCTATTCTCTGTAATTTACGGACGTATATGCAATACGTCCAGGGCTTTGAATCCGGCCCATTGTCTTAGTATTCTCCAGTAGCATACTGCTAAATGTGCCACTTTCTTCTAGAATTCAGCGACTGGCAAGTACCACCAGCATAAAAGGGAGAACAATAAATTGAAAGGAGCATGAAAGCCAGAACATTAAAAACAAACAGCAACTAAGAGTAATCATTTACAGAAGACAGACCAGGCTTGATCTATAGTTACATTCTATACAATAGTAAATTAGGATCTGCTGTGATGGGGTAATTATTCACCACTGCATAGAGAAGTACATCTAGTACCTTTGCCAAGATGCTTGTACAGGATATAGGATTGTACAGAAAGCACTAAAATTCATTAACTAGGAAACAAAAGACTACAGGAATTCATCCTCTTTCATATAGTGCTGTGCGATTAGTTCTCTTTCATCCATTATAACAATCACAATTATCAATTGCTGCTTAAAATGCTAATAAGAGAAAAAACCCTTTGCCAATTTTCTCTTTAATGGGTAGCAAGAGACTGCCCCCTGTTGGTAATAATGAATATAGCAAGAATGAATTCGGTATTTTTTAGTTTCTTGTAAAATGATGATAAAATGCACATTTAATACTGTATCTAAACTTATTTTTCATGTCACAGCTGTTGCATGCATTAGGTTAGCATATAAATCTGCTTGTACTTGGTTGGGCCACGCTTGGCTTTGATAGCGGCTTTTACTCAGCACGGTAAGCTAACTCTGATTCTGTCATCTTTGATTCTATCTATCAACTTAAAGTCAGTTAATTAAACTGAACAGGGAATCATTTTATGGGGGTTGTGGGGTTATTGTAGTTTCTTAAATGTGCAACGTAAGCTCAATTGTGTTATGTGCAAAAAGATTTATTTGTATTTTATTCTAATAATGAAACATTAAGTAGTTATGGAAATAATGTTAAGTATGAAACATGGGACCAGATCCAGACTTAAGCAAAAGATCTTCAGGATCTAAACTTCCGTAAAGGAAGCGTATACGACGTGTTTGAGAGGCGCAGAGTGTGTACACAAGGTGAAAGGAGGGAGGTATGGTAACTGCACAGGAAGGGCTTGTTTCAGCCCTTAAGTATCATCCATTATTTTTGTGGGACGATGTGGTAGCAATTAATAGTAAGTAGTGTCGTCTGTTCATAACTCCAAAGGACCATCGCCCGGCAGTCTCCATTCTCGATTGCGGCGGTGTTGTGGCTCTCAGAGCTGTGAAGATTTCTATTTACTCCTGACCTTCAACCTCCACCAACTCTCCCTAAGCCTCCCAACCTCCACACCCTAAGCCTAACTCTCCATGTCCCACAGCCTAAGCCTAACCTTCCCCTTAAGCCCTTACCCTCCCTTCTTAAGCCCTAACCCTAACCTCAGTCCTGCCGCAGCCTGAGCTCTAACCCCCAACCTCAGACCACTGCAGTTTCACTATTGGGAACATGTTGAAATAGGTACCCATTCCCATTTTATCATTGCAAGCATTTCGTCAGCTGGCGGCTGTATCATGTTTAAAATAGGGCCAGCAACCGCATCCTAACCTGAATATTCCAAACTGAACCATACACTGACACCCATCTTTTATGGTACATGGCAGCCTATCTAAAATTGTAGGCGAACTTCCTGTTTGTGGCTTAAATTGTAGGCTAGCTTCCTGTTTGTGACCTAAATTGTAGGATAACTTCCTGTTTGTGACTTAATGAAAAATGAAGGCCTCATAGGCCTTAAATTGGATAAGCTGCAGGATGGGAGTTGCTTAGCAACATTAAAGCAGGTGTGTCTGGGGTGCCCAGGCTGTGGTGTGAGGGGGGAAGGTTAAAAGTTCATCAAAGGATGATTGGTAGTTTAGTTGTTAAGGGGAGGGGGTTAGGATAAGGTTTATAAGGTTAGAAGGCTGTAGGGGTTGTTACTCTTTGAAGAAATTTTGGCTGGATCATCAGTGGATGAGTATTACTGTATCCCTGGCTGTATTTAGGTCTTAATTTCTTGTTAGTGGGGGCTGGTTTGCTGTTAGTTATTGATGTAGGCTTACTGTTATATAATTGTCACTGTTTAATATTTTCAGCTGATATTTTTCTCTATATATTTTAGTTCTCCGTCTCCTTGCCCCTTCCCCCCAAACCCCACCCACCCCTTGTCCCTTTATTTCTTTTTTGTTTTTTGTCACTGGATCCCCTTGTTGGTTAATTTTGGGTTATATCTGTATCCCCCTGTTTTATTAGACTCACTTCTTAGCGTTAAAGTTCCTTAAGGTTTGCATTTTATTGATTGTTACTGTTGTTTGCTTTTATTAACTGCTAGGGGGTAAGCAGTGGTGGTAGTGGGCTTTGCAAGCCTTACCTGGTTTTTCTCCGTCACTTGCATAGCTGCAGGAGCGAAGGGGAAGGACTATGCAGCGGCCATCTCGCAGCCGTTCCGCCCCCCTCCGCTTTCGGCGGGAAGAAGAGCCTGTGATGACGTCAGCCGGCGCGCGCCGGAAGTCGTCATCTCAGCGGCGTCCGCCAGCAGCCAAAATGGCCGCCGCCACCGGAACAGCAGGGAAAGTAAGCGCTGAGTCGGGAGGCAGGTCTGAAGCAGAGACTGGGGCTGTTTTAAGCCAGCGACAGGTGAGTGTTGCCTCTCCAGTTAGCAGGGCAAGGAGCCTGGAGGGGGGTTCAGGGATTCCAGCAAAGTCTGCCACAGAGGGACAGAAGAGGAAGGGAAA
>WWET01001542.1:235206-246876 GCA_011038615.1 Limnodynastes dumerilii | reverse complement strand
TTTTACGCTTGGGCATTAGCCTATCGGTTGGGCCCGGGTAGGCCATCCTCGGGTGCCGGGGTGTGCTTTCTTTAAAGGGTTGCCAGATCTAGTTGACTTGTCCATGGTGCAGGTTGAGGAGGACAAGGGGTGCTTGTCATGTTTGCGATTTCGCATAGCTGACCTCAACTGCTGTCGGGCCACCTTCAAGGTCTATTAAAATATATAGTCAATAATCAAAAGAATTCGGCCACCAATTAATAAACTATGTCCCCTATTTTAAATCCACTCAAGTCTCGGTGTCAATTATTTTAATAAAGTGTGTGCCTGCTGAATGTGGTGTGAGCAAGTCCTCATCCGTTTGCTGCTTATGAAAAATGAAGGCCTCATAGGCCTGAAATTGGATAAGCTGCAGGATGGGAGTTGCTTAGCAACATTAAAGCAGGTGTGTCTGGGGTGCCCAGGCTGTGGTGTGAGGGGGAAGGTTAAAAGTTCATCAAAGGATGATTGGTAGTTTAGTTGTTAAGGGGAGGGGGTTAGGATAAGGTTTATAAGATTAGAAGGCTTTAGGGGTTGTTACTCTTTGAAGAAATTTTCCCGCCCTCCCTCCCATAGAGTTTAGGTTAAGTTTCTTGTTAACCTGTGTATTTCCTTTTCAGACGGGGCATAGTGTGCGGTAGCAGTTGGGGTCAGCTTCAACGTTCCGTGCGTTTGGGAACGGAAAAGGGATAAGTCAACTCAGATCCCAAGACGGTCAAGGTTTTACGCTTGGGCATTAGCCTATCGGTTGGGCCCGGGTAGGCCATCCTCGGGTGCCGGGGTGTGCTTTCTTTAAAGGGTTGCCAGATCTAGTTGACTTGTCCATGGTGCAGGTTGAGGAGGACAAGGGGTGCTTGTCATGTTTGCGATTTCGCATAGCTGACCTCAACTGCTGTCGGGCCACCTTCAAGATCTATTAAAATATATAGTCAATAATCAAAAGAATTCGGCCACCAATTAATAAACTATGTCCCCTATTTTAAATCCACTCAAGTCTCGGTGTCAATTATTTTAATAAAGCGTGTGCCTGCTGAATGTGGTGTGAGCGAGTCCTCATCCGTTTGCTGCTTAACTATAGGCTAACTTCCTGTTTGTGACTTAAACTATAGGCTAACTTCCTGTTTGTGATTTAAACTATAGGCTAACTTTCTGTTTGTGACTTAAAGTATAGGCTAACTTCCTGTTTGTGACAAACTATAGGCTAACTTCCTGTTTGTGACTTAAACTATAGGCTAACTTCCTGTTTGTGACTTTGTGGCATCACTTACTAAGAGCTTAAATTATATATGTCTCTCAGAGTCAATTTGGCAATCAGTTGCCCGTGTAATAGAACACGAGGGCATGAATATAAACTGGAGGGTGGTAGATTCAGAGGAAATGTGCGGAAAAATGACTTCACTGAAAGGGTGATAGATAAGTGGAATATTCTCCCATTCTCCCACCATTGAGGCCAATACAGTAAAACAGTGTAAACATGCTTGGGATAAATATAAGGGTATCCTAAATTGTAAACCAAATTGAGGGTAAATGGGGTCTAGGGTCAGTATAGTTTTGAATAAACAAATGGGCAGACTAGATGGGCCATGTGGCTCTTATCTGCCATCACTTTCTATGTTTCTGCAGTTGTGCCCATGAGTGCATGAACCATGACACATGGTGCTGGTGGAGTCAGTGTGATAATGAGATCGATCACCAGAAGAAAAAAAAGGACACATTCTTCACTGTGTTGTAAATAGGCAAGATTGGTCAATTACCAAATTTCCATATCTGCATTGTAAATGTACATCTTTTCGGAGTATTGAGCCGTGAGAGTTGTTTGCTTAAATTGCAGAAGATCGATACTAACTAGGGTCTGGATTTACAGTTACGTAGTTTTCGTCTTACGTACGTTGTTTTAAGAATTGAGCTACTACGCAGGCGTAGTAGCTTATTTACACTATCTACATCCCATTTCTGTACGCAGATTGCGTAAGCGCGGTCTAAAGAATGGTACGTAGATAGTATAAATAAGCTACTATGCGTGCATAGTAGCTCAACTCCTAAAACAACGTACGTAAGACGAACACTACGTCACTGTGAATCCGGACCCTAGGTTATCTAGAAACACTATACACAATAAATAGTAAATATATAGCATATCAACTAAATGATAGCAACATTATTATTCCAACCATTTCTTTTTTCAGGCAAGGCTGATATTGACACCAAGATTGGTAAATGTCCTGCAGTTTAGGAAAGTGATGCCGACCGGCTAAAAGAAAATGTGTCTGACCTTGATATGATAACAGACAATTTTACTCCACCTCCAGCTAAAGCAAGAAAAAATGTCCCAGTCATTGATGGGAATTGGGTACAATGCAATGACAGAATTTGATTATCTCAGATGGTTACGAAACAGGGATAGTACAAGGATGCCATGGAACAGTCAGTGATTGTTAAACTGCATAGGAGGTCATATAAAGGAAGCACAGCAGGGTGTTGTCAAAATATATTAAACAAGTAGGTTTCTTAATGTATCCAGAAGGGTGGCAGTGAAAGGGGGGTTTACACTGTGTGTAATACATGCAGGGTGTATTATGGGTTTGGAGTAGGCACATTACATAAAGTACATGTGGCCATATATTAAGCGTCTTGTTATGGCACATACTATAATATAAGCGGTATATATTAGGCTTTGGGAATGGCATATTATATACAGTATACAGTATACCATTCCCAAACCCCTATTATATCAAATTTATTTATTTATTATAGTATATGCAATACCCTGAACCCTAATATATACCATTATATTATAGTATGTGCTATTCCCAGACCCATAATATTTCTCCTTGTATTATAATATGTGCCAATCCCAGATCCATAATATATAGTATGTATATGTGTCTGTCTATCTATCTATCTATCTATCTATCTATCGTGTTTCCAGCTCTGTAGTGGGTGGGATTCCTCATGCTTACTTGTGAATCTATGCCAGCTTTTTAAAACCACCCTGTGAAGCCATGCCCCCTTTCTGGCACTTGCAAAGCCACGCCCCTTTAGCGGGTTTTATTGGGGGCTTGTTTAATTTTTTTAACCTGGCATTATCTGCTGCTTTCTTAATGATTCCCAGTCCTCTACTGGTTTTTCCATTGTGTCTCTGAGCTGAACCGTTCTCTCTTAATTCTCCAGTGTCAAAGAAATTTGTCAGGTCACATTAACCTGAAAGGGTCGGAAAGGGTACGATATTGTACCCTTGGCGACATGGACATACTTATTAGAAAGCTGTCGTCACTGACACAGCCACAATTAACCTGTTGGTTTTATCAGTGTCAAAAAAAGAGGTTGCCGCAGCGGCAACTTCATGCCTTTCATAATACCTGGCGTTCTCAAAATGCCTATGTCTGTTGTGGATCATTCCTCACTCTCACAGGAGAAGACTACTTTCTTTCTCGTTTCTATGGCATGATTTAGGCCAACAGGCAAACTATTCACACTCACACACATATGCACCTAAGTGCACACTCGCTGATCTCTGTCAGATCCATCAATGTAGAAATAGTCATAAGTCAGACCTTTACTCACCCCTCACCTTAAAGCGTGAAGAGACACAATTTCATTTTTCACGCCTAGAAGCACAAGCCGGGCATACTGACGAACTGAGAAATGATACAAAACACTTGTGACAGAGAACTCCATAAGAATACACCAGGTCACAGTCTCGGCTTAATAGACCTGTCAACAATCTGTTAATTTCTCTTGCAACAAAGGTTGACCATTAAACCTTTTCATTTAAATAACTGAGTGCTAATAATGTAATCAACACAATGAAATGAACAAAATTCTCATAACATCTAGATCCTCTCTCTGAGCTGTCAGCCTGCCACAAATTCAGCATCGTCGCTTTTAATTACTTTCAAACCTGCTAAACTTTAATTAAAAGAAATATTCCCAAATCTCTTCAAATGATGTCATGTGTGTGTGTGTTTCAAAAAATGAAATATAGACATTTGGATTATAGCTGAATGAAACTTCAATGTCATTAAAACAAAAATAAATAAAATCAAGGGAAGCAACAAGGAGCAAAAGTCTCTGAAATGCCTATATAGCATGGTTGCCTACTTTTGCAAATGAATATCAGGGAGATTGTGAGAGCACTATCAAGGTGCTGCACCAAAGGGGTGTGTCCTGAAGCACCAAAGAGGTGTGTCCTGTGAATAGCTCCACCCATTGGTTTATCTGGCACTGCCAGGAAAACTATTTTACAATAAAAATGTCAGTATTTATGGATAATTAAATTGTCAGTGAATACTTTCATTACTATCTTTATAGAAAAGCTAAAAGTGACGCTGCAGCTGATTAACAAGATTCTTTCATTACATCTTGGCCTCCATGAAATTGGTCATCTCCATAGACCTCAATGGATGAAATTAGAATCAGGGAGATTACCAAACACTTCAGGGAGATCACCCAATCTTCAGGGAGTCTCCCTGATATTCAGGGAGAGTTGGCAACTATGCTATATAGCATTATATAATGGGTACTATGTGAATGTGATGGTGCAAGTGCTAACAGGATTGGGGTGTGCGGGAACACATCAGCTGCTCTTATCTCATGGCTCATATGTTATCCCAGGACTATTACTCTCCCTCTTTAATCTTTGCAAAGAGATTTCATAGCACATCTATAGTTATGAGGCTGATTCTTACCTGCTAAATTTTGCAAGTGCAACATTTTATGATTTTTTTTATTGTTTTTAATATATGTTTTACATTATTCATTTTCTAATTAGTGTATGTTTCCATATTTACCCCATTACATACTCCCCCTCCCCCCCAAACTCCCTGTATGGAGTTATAAAGGGATTCCTCTTTAGGGAGAAAAGTCATTCACCCAAAGAGGGAATGTGAATGGAATAGAGACCTTTTTCCTCGGATCCTTGGAGTTACTGATTTTGATTGACGTCTTACAATGACTGGACAAGTAGATTAGGGACTGCAGACGTGAGGAACATCGTGAGACCCTTAGGAGACATTACTGTGATTTTCCGGTTTCTCTTGTTACACTTTTGTATTCACTTTGGATTTTATTTCACTTATATGCAAGTGTTTTTGTTCACATGGTTTTATAATAAGACAGTTATTTCATTTTACTCTTTATTTAGTTATATCATTTTAGCTTTCATCAGCACCCAGTGCTATTAAACATTGGCAAAGGGGAGGAGAAAACAAAAACAGAGCTGAGGAGAGATTGTGGACAGAGAGGGGGAGAGATAATACAGGGAACAGAGCAGCTATGTCACTAAGGGCTCTATTTACCAAGATCGTTTCCATATGATGAAGCCCGTAAAGCAGTCCATATTTACAATGCTATTGTCGCCATGGATACCATGGCGACAATAGCAATAACATTCTTGATTGCCGGCCCTTTCTAATGAATGCGGGCCTGCAGATAACTTTATATACTAAACAATCCGCGCCGACACGTTAAACATCACCATCCGAAGATGGCATTAGGGTCAGTATTCCAGCAGTCTCCTCATATACACCTCTTTTCCTCCCCCTAATAGCTGTTATTGGGGGAGGAAGAGGGGGGTACATATGGGGAGACCGCTGGAATACAGTTAAGTAAAAAACATTAAAATCTAAGTTAAAAAAAATATATATTACCTAGTTTTAATTAATTTTTATATAATAAACATATTTAATTAAAAAAACACAAAAATAAATAGAGAATGAAGCATTTAAACTTACCTGACCGGACGCGCGTCTGTCTCTAATCCCGGCGCATGCGCAGTGATTTAGCCTTTTAGGACTTGAAATTTTACAAGTCTCAAAAGGCAGCTACTGCGCTTGTGCTAGGACTGCATAGCCAAACGATGCTCACTAAGGCTCACTGACCATCGTGGGACCTCACTGGAGGGGTAAGTATTCATAGCGAGGCGCAGCGAGCCTAGTTGCTATCATTGCCGACTCATTGCACTCAATGCGCTAATGATAGTAAATAGAGCCCCATATATGCTGTGTAAGTGCAGGATAGTACACTGTAATGTATACTGGAAAGGCTGCCTATGATTAATGAGAGCCCTTCAATCACAATGGGAATACACTAAAACTACATCCAAGAATGAAAATCTTTTTTTTTCTTGGTTTTATAAAGCTGGTAGAGGGGCAGATTATGGACGGTGTTATATCATACACAGGGGCGGGCTGGCCATAGGACTTACAGAGAATTTTCCTGGTAGGCCGGTGGCCTCTGGAGGCCGCTCAGCAGCTCCTATTTTATTTGAAGAAGACTAGGATATTGACTGCTGTGGGTGGTGGTTGCTAAAATGATGTCTGTTTAGAACAGAGATCTTTAGAATGTTGTATGTATCGGGTGGTGGTCACTAGGATGCTGTATGTTTCAGGCGGTGATTACTAGGATGCTCTGTGTTTCAGGTGGTGGTCATATGTATTGGGTGGTTGTTACTAGGATGCTGTATGTATAGGGTTGTGGTAACTAGGAGCTGTATGTATTGGGTGGTTGTTACTAGGATGCTGTATGTATAGGGTTGTGGTAACTAGGATTCTGTATGTATTGGGTGGTAGTTGCTAGGATGCTGTATGTATTGGGTTATGGTAACTAGGATGCTGTGTGTATTGGGTGGTGGTCACTAGGATGCTGTATGTATTAGGTAGTGGTCACTAGGATGCAGTATGTATTGGATGGTGGTCACTAGGATGCTGTATGTATTGGATGGTAGTTGCTAGGATGCTGTATGTATTAGGTTATGGTAACTAGGATGCTGTATGTTTTTGGTGGTGGTCACTTGGGTGGCAGTGACTACCTGCATTGCATAGAGGTCATTATAAATCTCTTTATTGGATTGTGAAATATTAGTCGGTAGATGTTGTCTTTGCTTGTATCTCTTTTACATAACACACTTAATTGGCAATACATAACCCAGCCCCCATATCATGTATTTTGTACTGCTTTTATTATATATTTCTTTATTCTGTACTAATCCAGATTACGTATTTGTTTGAGTCTGTCAATAGTGATCTCGCACACATGTGGCCTCTTGCAGATTTTTTTCCAGGGCCACTTTAATTTCCCAATCTGCCCCTGGTCATACATGTCATTTCTCCCAGTGATTTAACTGAAAACCTATAATTCACCGTTCATTCTATTATTTCCAAAACCTGCGGCTGGTGCAATAAACCAGTGTGTGCAATCTGTTTACATGAGAGAGCAATGAGGCTTATGTACACCTCTTGTGTGACTCTTGTGAGCTTAGACTCCCTTATTTCCAGGCTCTGGTCTCATCTTTGGGCCCATCAGTGGTTGTGCTCTTGCTACACAGGTTTGTTTGTTCTATAGACAATGGCTCCATGTTCTTTATTTATGTGATTAGCCATTGCATGAGTGTAAATGAATGAGGGCCATATTCAGACCACCAGACGTATTGCATATCTGTCCGGTGTTTACCGAAATTGTATACTGCGCATGTGTAGTAATTTTTTAACGTAATCTACATCAGGGTTGCCGACTTTTGACAGCTTTCCTCCAGGAGATCCCAGAGGGAAGCTAGAAATGCTGACGGGGCGGGGCTTAATGATGTGATTTATGCAAATTGCATCATTAAGCCCCACCCCCTGACTCAAACTTACCCATTTTCTAGCAGAAATAGTGATCGGGACGAGGCTTGATGGCGCAAATTGCGTCATCAAGTCGCTCCCTGGCTCTAGCAACACGGACTTGAGGACTCAAGTCTCTTGCGGGTGATTTGCAGGCTCTCCCAGGATCCCGGGAGAACTGCCCTAATTTCGTGAGTCTTCCGAACATACCGGGAGAGTCGGCAACCCTGATCTACATACACCGGACGTATATGCAATATGTCAGGTGGTCTGAATATGGCCCTGAGTGCTGAGTTCAGGAATGTCAATAGTGAGTGCCTACCAGCAGCTTCTGGGAAGCTGTCCCATGACAGCAGCACTCTCTGTAATACAGCACATGCTGTAAATCTTGCCTAAACGCTGCTTCTCCCGAGTTCTTGCTGATATATGGCACAGCTAATTCCTGCAGTCTGCAGCAAGGCACAGCCTCCCCCATCCCTTTATGAAGTGTGCCCAGGCAGATAAGAGCCGGATCAGCTCTAATGCTGTCTGCTGATCGATGGACTCCAGAGTCGTTTGAGGAGAGAGAAGGCTGAGATTTTTATTATATATCATTATTACTGCTAAGCCCGCCATCATATACCAGACAGAGCTCAGATGCGTCAGCTGGTCCTTGACACAAAAAACCCTGAAAATAAAATAAAATTCAACATAGAGTAACAATATCTATTTATAAAAGATTAAATATCATCCATGTATCTACTTCATGCAGTTTATACTCGGAGAAAACTTACATATTATAATATTACAGGGGAAGCATATTTGGTAACATGGGACCAAAAAATGCATCTGTGTCACCAGGGGCGGATCTAGAATTTTATTTGGATAGGGTGTATTTTTGTGATCAATTTGAACCCTTCCCTACTTAAAGTATTGCTTCCTCCCCCGTATCCCCCCACCTATCTTCCCAATACTTCTACTATAACCTTTACAGATCTGTCTTTCCCTATTCCCTCTATACCCTCTCTCCCCACTGCTCCATATATACCCCTCCTCATTGTTCCCTCTTCACCCTTTCTCCCCACTGCTCCATATATACCCCTCCTCATTGTTTCCTCTATACCCTCTCTCCCCACTGCTCCATATATACCCCTCATTGTTCCCTCTTTACCCTTTCTCCCCACTGCTCCATATATACCCCTCATTGTTCCCTCTTTACCCTTTCTCCCCACTGCTCCATATATACCCCTCATTGTTCCCTCTTTACCCTTTCTCCCCACTGCTCCATATATACCCCTCATTGTTCCCTCTTTACCCTTTCATATATACTCCTCCTGATTATTCCCTCTATACCCTCTCTGCCACTGCTCTATATATATATATACCCTTCCTCATTGTTCCCTCTATACCCTCTCTCTTCACTGCTCTATATATACCCCTCCTCAATTGTTCCCTCTTTAGCCCCCTCTCCCCACTGTTCTCCCTAACTCTCTCAACTCTGCTCCCCATATATCCCTCTCTCTCCCACTGTTCCCTCCAGACCTCTCTCCACACTACTCCCTATATACCCCTCTCTCCCCACTGATCCGTATATACCCCAGCCCCCCACTGTTCCCTCTATATTCTTTCTTCCCGATGCTCCCTAAATACACCTTCTACCCCCACTGTTCCCTCTATAACTCTCTCTTCCCACTGTTCCCTATACACCCGTATCTTCCCACTGCTCTCAATATACTCCTCTCTCCCCACTGCTCCTTTAAAATCCCATCTCCACACTGTTCCCTTTATCTCTCTCTCTCTCTCTCTCCCCACTGCTCCCTATATATCCCTCTCTCCCCACTGCTCCCCATAAACTCCATCTCACATTTCCCTTTATTCCTATTTCATCCCATTGTTTCCTTTATACCCATTTCATCCTACTTTATATATTATATATATCCATTTTTTAACTGTTCCCTCTATACTTATCTCTCACTTCTTCCTTCTATACTCTTTTTCCCCACAAGGCCTCTCTAGACCTTATTTTCTTATCCACCTATCACCGCTTCCTGTCTTTTCACTCACCTGGTTTCCCACTAGCTACGTCACCCATTGTGAGCTGTCAGTCAGAGGTGCAGTCGGCAATACTAATGTCTGTGCATATATGAGCAATGAAGCAAATCAAAGATATTGGGAAACCCTTTACGATACCCTCCCTCCCTCTTTCCTGACCCACGATTCTCACACATTCAATGACATCAGTCAGTGAGAGGAGGAACAGATTATATTATTGTTTCTGCATCTTGGTTATGCTGGCACATCAAGGGGGGGGTTACCCCAATTTCCCAGTGTAATTTTGCCCCTGCCTGTACAATACATTCAAACTAGACTTCCGACAAAATGTCATTTCTCTAAGCCCCGACCTAGTATTAAGACCTAGTATTAATAATGTACACTATAGAGGTCCTACTGCAAAAATTCCCAGATGGAAACAGAGCAGTACACATAAGAGGAAACGCCTATACTGTAAACTGACTAAGAGGGAATGCCCACTTCAGGGCTGAACTTAACCTATTTTAGTGAAGTGTCCGGATGTATCTCAATATGTTCTAAGGATCCTAACCTCCTTATGTCAGCCGAAGTCTGCAATCAGTGTGCACTAGATGTTACAGCATCGGGACCCATCCGTCAGGGCAGGGTGAAAGTTGAAAATTTACAGTAGGGGCGGGTTTTGAGCCTTACGTGCGGATCAGCGGTAATATGGCGGCACAAGTCATGTCGTGCTGTATTCAGAGAACCATTTTTGTGGGAAGTTCCGTGCGTATTTTTAGGATCGGATGAACTGCGCATGCATAGCTAAATTTACACTATCTACGTTGATTTTACGCACGGAAATCCATTAGGCACGTGATTCGCACGTGGGAAAATACGTACGGAGGGGTGTGATTGTAATCCATCCAGAGACAGATATACGTGAAAGTGGGTGGGAGGGAGGCATTTAAATGACCGTTTGAGGGCGTGGTTAGTTAGATACGTATGTACGGAAGTATTTTACGCAGTTCCGTGCGTATATTTAGGGTTGGATCGATTCTGCATCAACTGCGCATGCGTAGTAATAGTGCAACACCATGTACGTTGAAGTTAAGGCCGGAAATGCTTTAAGGTCGGACTTGTGAATCGGGCGGAGAGTAATGAGACCCTAAGTGCGGCTGAAATATACGGACCTAAGGATTTGCATAGAAATGGGCGGGGAGAGGCATTGAGATGAGGGAAAGTGGGTGCGCTTACAGAGTTAGGGCCCTAAATATACGCAACTAATACACATAAGGCTGGAAGTGAGTGCGGCCAGATAGGGCAAGTCTATGGAGGTGGAAGTTTAGGTCCGGCCGGAGGTTGCGAGGGGAGTGACTGTTTATTCTGGTGGGTGTAACCTGTTGCGACCTGCCACTTAGATGCGTATATTTGCGGCCCGATCGCCGACGGATCTCTGAATCAGGCCCTAAGGGCACTTGTAAGTCAAGGACAACCTGTGTGTGGTGGGGGAGTGTCATGGGTGTTGCCTTGCAACGTTTGTGCATATAATGGCGAACCTCTCGCTGACGGATCTCTGAATACGGTCCATCAAGTCCACAGGAGAGAAGGGAGTGACAGGGCAGTTCACTCCCCTTTTCCATGCAGATTGATTCCGCTTTCACATTGCACCCCCCATGGTTATTGTAGGGGGCTTTTTGGTGAAAGAAAAATAAAAAAAACCTAGGTAGATCCCTTAAAAAACTCCAGGGTAAATTCTCCGGTAAATTCTGGGATCCCGGGTCTGCCATGACATTGGGCCTGATCCAGAGCTACGATGTTACACTGAGCGCTGTAGCACTCAGCGTAACATCGGTGCTCTGGCCCGATACTCCCCCTGTGCGGGCGTATGGCCCCTTCCTTACGCCGGCTGAAGGCTACCCTAGCTTCGCCCGGCGTAAGGAAGGGAACGCCGGGCAACATCGTACTAGCGACGGCGGCCGTAGCTCTGGATCAGGCCCCATCATACATCGCTGACTCTACCCTGGCACTCCCCCTGTGCGGGCGTATGGCCCCTTCCTTACGC
>WWET01001542.1:216788-234715 GCA_011038615.1 Limnodynastes dumerilii | reverse complement strand
CTAGGGGCGTGTAGGTTGATACGACGAGCGTACGTTCGCATTCGCCCGTCGTTGCGAATTTTCGTAGCTCTGGATCAGGCCCATTGTGAGGGGTTGCGTGCATAGCAACAGTAAACAAATCCCTCCAAACGGGTGCATTCGTTGAGACCTGGGTTGAAAAACCTGGGTCTGCACCTTCCACATTGCCGCTTACCGGGGTCCAACAACCCTTCTTTTTTTCCTGTGTCTAAGGGCCTGATCCAGACCTACGCATGAGAGCGGAGCGTATTACCGCTGCAGCGTAAAAACTTTCACTCCCTCGACACTCCCCTTACCTTCCTTTCATTAGGGCCGCCGATCCCTGCCCTAACTTTTTCATGTGTTGGTACGTATTTTCGTAGCGACACGCTGCTCGTAGCGGCCTAAGCACGCCCATACTGTACAATGTAAATGGCTCCCCCGCCTACATTCCTTAACTCCAGCGTCCGTACTAACTTCGTACTATAAACACACCCCGTCGTCGGAAAAAACGCAAACAATACGGACGCCCGAATCGCTGCTACGAAAAGGTCTTTGGTACGACCGGAAGTTGTCACTATGCACATGCGCAGTGCATTTTTTATGGTGATTTTACGCTTACGATCAGCGTTAGATCGCCTGTGAGCGTAGGTCTGGATCAGGCCCTAAGTCCTGGGTTATCAGACCTGGGACCAGGAGCCCAGTACCTTTCAGATTACATAAAGAAACTAGGACAAAATCCCAAGTCTGGATCTGATCCTATGTAGCTAACTATAAAGAATTTCCAAAGGCAAATAAAATCATCAGCTTTTCTCTTCTGCACCAGATAACATCTTCTCTGAGGCTGCAAAGTAAAGACTGCCCTTACTAAAGAAAGGTAAACATTATCATTGCTATCTGTGTTCTATCTGCTGGAAAAAATGTCAGGCTGCCTTGTCAAGGTAGACTTTTTATACAGTGCCAGGGAAAGAAACACACTGTGATCCGCAAACATTCTCTTTCCACCACCGTAGCAAATTGTTCCATTATATCGGCGTGTTGCCAGAGGACTCCATGAGACTGCTGGTCTCTCTGGAGATGTGACGTAGCCAGCCGTTCTTCTAGTAAGTGGGTAGAGAACGGGTAGAGCAGTGTCATTAATAGCACATGTGCTGGGGAATTCTCTCACCGCCGTTGCCAAGTAACAGCCTTCAGGCAGTAGAAATAAATACGTAGATAATTCAGTTTATTTTCCATGTTAATTGCCTATTCATTATACTGATAGCAGCTGATGTGGATAGGGAAAATAGATTAGGCTCAACAAACACTTTCACATCAAGACAAATGATGAGGGCTTCATAATCCTGTCACCTTTGGGTATAAATAGAGTAAACGCAATTTCTGCTGAAAGAAGGTTTGCAAAAGTCCACGGTCTAAATGCCAGACTTTCTACTCGGCTATTTAAGCAATGTTCTGATGCGTTCAAAAATACATATAAGTCATATTAGCAATGCATTGTTATCCTGTCAGTAGAAAGTATTCTGAAGGCGGCACAAAGGCTTCAATGGTCTGGCTATTAATGTCTCGTTGGAGCCAATAATTTAAAATGATGTTTCCTGGTGGGTACAGTCGTTTTATACCACCATACATGCACAATAAAGCAAAGGAAAGTCTTGCACAGAAGAAAGCAGAGGAACGTCTTTCTATGTCTTGTTTCATATGCTAAATTTTCTTCAGTGTGAACACATAAATGCAGGGGATAAGTTGACAAAGAAGAGTCCAATAGCAAGGGCGCTGGCAGAGGGCTGATTGGTAGAGGGGGAATATTCATGCAGGTGCACCTCAACACGGTGTGTGTGGTTGCTATTGTCAGTGGGCACAGGGTAGGTGGTCATCTTGGGAAGGGCCATTACTAGGGGCAGTCGCACAGGGCGTAAAGTCCAAATGGGACGCAAGTAAGGTTGTTCTTAAGGTTAAGTTGGTTCAATGGCGCCATCTTTTACCCTGGCACTTAATTTTTTAGCTATGGCTCTGACCTTGGACCCCCCTTTCCTTTGTGTCCCACAGCATCTACACCCAATGTAATTATATCACCGCATAAATGTATGGCTGGGTATAACAAAATGGCAGGTGCTTAAAGGTAAAGTCAACTACACCTATCGGGCATCATGTTACTGAGATGTCCTGACCTCCTGACCATTGAGAAAAGACCTGTAGATATACTGTAGAAATGCCTGTGCTGTCATTGACAACCTGTAGCTATGTTTGCCTATTGGATATCAGGGTACTGGATATCATTGAAGCTTGTGTGCTGGTACTAGCCGCACATGTACATCACCTGGGTATTTTTCTTATTTTCTGTATGCATTTTTGGTTACCATTTTTTTTTGCCAATAATCATCATTTGTCCTTTGAAACCACATCAATCTTTTGTATTGCCTACTATCAGAGGTAGTTGGTATAGCTTCCTTTCAAAAAAAGTAAAGGCTTCCCCCTCCCCCTTCCCCAGGGGTGTCATCTTCCCCAGGGGTGTGGGTCTCCGGATCGAATGCCCCGTTTTTAAAAGGACTGTTCTCTCCGAGGCATTAGCAAAGTGCCTGGTAAATCGAATGCTGCTGTCTTGCTGAGGCAAAGCAAACAATTTTCCCCAAGACGAACAGGCAGCAGCAAGTGGTAAGTATGAATCTAACCCAAACTCTTTTCCTAATCCTTACCCTAACCTTCCTCTTGCATTATGCTAATCCTCTATTCCCTACAGCCTGGCCCTAACCTTCCCCAAACCCCCCATCCCCCACAGCCTAATCCTAAAACTCCCCTCCCCACAGCCTAACCTTAAAACACCTTTCCCTGCAGCCCGACCCTAGTACTCATATATGGTCCAGTGCGGCAGGTCTAGACTGCGGCGATTTCCGAATGAATGGGTAAGCACGGTTACCCATTCATTCACATAAATTTTGCAACAGTAGTATTTACGAAATTGAGGCAGTCGAAAAATGGTTACTGTCTATTCCCCCTTAGTATTAGGATTTAGTTACTTTCGGAATATGTTTAAACATATGCATATTGGGCCTGTTCCTCAGTTACGCCGCCCGCCGTAAATACGGCAGAAATGCCGTTCTGCGCATGCGCCGGGCATATTTTACCTGTGAGCCATGGATATACTGTAGTTACGGACACTAGATCCATGGCTCACAGGTAAAATATGCCTGGACGAAGGGGCGGGCAGCTCCGTAACTACGCTGTAGTTACGGAAGCTGGCCGGGGGGAGGGAGGGTAATTAGGAAGGGAGGGCTGGGTTAGGAAGGAGGGCTGGGTTATGCTGGGTTAGTTACACACAGTTACTCCGGCTGAAGTTAGGGTAGCCTTCAGCCGGCGTAACAGTGTGTAAGTGCGCTCACAAAGGGGGAGTGCACCAGAGCTACGTTGGCCGTATTTACGGAGAGCGGCCCAGCGTAGCTCTGGATCAGGCCCATTGGGCGCAAGCGATCGTTTGCTGGCCATAAGCATAAATTCGTCAGAAAAAACGCACTGCGCATGTGCAGAGTGACAACTTCCGGTTGCAACGATTCAGGCGTCCGTATTCTTTGCGTTTTTTCCGACGATGGGGCGTGTTTCTATTACGAAGTTAGTACGGACGCTGGAGTTAGGGAATGTAGGCGGGGGGAGCCATTTAAATTGTACAGTATGGGCGTGGTTAGTCCGGTACGAACGCAATGACCATACGGACGCTCACGGTTACGAACAGAAAAGTTAGGGCAGGGTTTGCCGAGCCTATGAAAGCAATACTTAGTACGACCAAGGGGAGGTCCTATTGGCGTGCATCAAAGGTACGCCGGCGTTAATACGCTACGCACACCAGCGTAGGTCTGGACCAGGCCCTAAGTTTCTACCCCCTCAGATGGTATTCCACCCAGGTCCGCTGCCACAAATGCAGATCCATACATCTCTCCTTTTAATGAAGATCCTATTTCCGATGCACAATACAATAACTAAATATACAATATATTTAATACTACTGAATTCTGTTAATTATTCAAGACTATTGTAGTGACCATCATTATTACACACACCATGTGATGCATCGCTGCAGCAGAAAGACAAATATATTATCTATCTATCTATCTATCTATCTATCTATCTATCTATCTATCTATCTATCTATCTATCGGTTGACCTATCATCTGTCCAGAGGACTGCGACCTGCCACTTGTCTGCAGCTAAGTCCTTCCCCACCATCATGGTCTGTGGTAAATACCTAGTTTGTGGTTACACTCTGTGCCTTTGGTCTATCGTGATCTGTTTTTGGACCATTGCTGAGCTGATTTTGCAACTATATTGAACAAAAATTATTGTTAAGATGTTTGACTATAGTGCTGTCACCCTAGACTCCCACTCTCTATTTGTATTCTTACTATTCCTCCTTTAGTTTTTTTTCTATTTGCAGCCTTGATAACCTTCTTAGCCTCATTTTGCTTTGCATGAAACACTTCTCTGTGTTTTTTCTGAGTTTGGTTATAATTTGTCAAGGCCATCTTTTTTTTTTTTTGCTTGACACTGTCAAATAGCGGGAACGCAGGCGGACCAGAGTTGCTATGGGCAACATCTCCACTTTTCCAAAACCGCAGCTTAGTAAATCTGGCCCCTGGTGAGCATTTATTATTTATTAACAGGTTTTTGTATAGCGCCATCAGATTAGGTAGCGCTTTACAGAGAATATTACACATTCACATCAGTCCCTGACCCATTAGAGCTACATACTGAGTTCCCTAACACATACGCACACACAAGGGTTAATTTATTCAGCAGCCAATTAACCTACCAGCATGTTTTGGAAACCAGAACACCCGGAGGAAACCCACTTAGACAAGGGGAGAACATACAAGTGTTTCTCACTGAGCCACCGTGCTAACCCGTTAACTGCATACACAGTCCGCACAGGAGAGAGAAGGAAAGTCCACTGTAACTCTCCTCTCTTGTGTGGACTTTAGGTGACTTATACTGCCATAAGGCACCTGTGCGGATCAGCGGTCATACGAATCACTAAAACCCACCCCTACTATACAATTTAAATGCTCCCCTGTCCACCTTATGGCGTATAGGCGAGTGAAGAGGATGCTCTGCCCTGTCGGATGGATCCCCAGGATCCATTGTGGAACATCTGTCAGGTGCATGTGCACCTCCGTCCATACATCCGACTTAGGATGTACCAGACGTATAACATATGCGTCCGGTGTTTAGCGTTTTTTACTACTGCGCATGCGCTGTCATTTTTTCATGTAATCTACGTATCTTTTTCTTACGAAGATTGCGTAAATGCGGTAAGAAAAAGATACGTAGATTATGTAAAAAAATTACTAAAACTGTTTTAAATGAAACAAATAAAGGTAAAAAATCGCTAAACACCAGACATATATGTTATGCTTCCGGTACTCACAATACGGGCCTTAATCGGGTGTTTGACGGAAGTTACGTTCTCAGAAATAATTTTTGACACGTGACATAGGTCTTGTAATTTCCTGACATTTTATTTTATATGTATTTTAGCATAGAAAACTATTTAGGTATTTTCTGAACATTTTTTGTGGGGTACATAGAAACGCCACCTTATCAGCTGCCCGGTCACATGATTACCTGGTACAGGTCCTCTTTTAGCTCTGTAGTGCAGAAAAAGGACCGGAGGCACTACTGTGGCTCCAGTAATGGATTGGGCAGTGTTATAATTAAGGTGGTAGCAGGAGGTGCAGCTGCAACGAGCCCAAAGGAGAGGGGAGCAGTGACCGCTGCCCAGTGTGCACCCTGGAATTCTAAGCTTTCGGAGTCTTTCAACTTTGGACAACACTCTACAATCACTGTATGAGTGCTGACTTCGGTTTATAAATACATTGGCAGCAACAACAGCTTAGTGCTGTCCAGAGGACTGATTGTCTTAAGCTGCCACCCTCTAAAGCTGGCCATACACTAGTACAATTATCAATCCCAGCAGGGGGTGGGCCGATAAACGGGACAATTTCCTGCTAGGGAAATGTCCCTTTATCAGCACCATACACCTCCTCTGCTGGGACCGATAATCCTAGCAGCTGCTGCTGCTTTATATCTATGTACAAAGCTGCTCTGATAGCTGGGAAGGTATACTTTAAAGCTGTCAGAGCAGCATAGTACATAGATATACAGCAGCGGCTATTGCATGCAGTAATACAGGTAAGAGTCAGCCGAAGCCGCGCTTCACACAGTGCGGTTTCGGCTGATCCCTGTCTGTACTACTCCTGCAATAGCCGATGCTGTGTATTAATGTACTATGCTGCTCTAACAGCTGTAAACTATCAGCTTGCTGATTGGCTCCCTTAAAATATCGGGAGCTTTCTCCCGATTTAAATCAAACATGTCAAAAGATCAAAAAATCGCACCAGAGCGTTTGTGGTGCGTTTATTTGGCGTTTCAAAAATTGATCTGTACCATACACTAGAGCAATTATTTGCTCGATCACCCGATAATTAAGTGATCGGGACGATAATCGCTCTAGTGTATGGCCAGCTTAACAGTTGCCTGATAGAGGTGGGTGTGGCATAAGTCTAAATTTCCCTTATCCAGGCTTAGGCCCAGCCTCACAACCCTGGGCCCAGGGCCTGATTTGGTCTACTTTCATCCCTTAACTGCAGGCATATCTGTGGACTGTTTTATTTCAGTGGGTGAATTATATCACTTGTTCAGATGAGTACAAGCACCTTATTTTTGTACAAAAACAGAACTAAGGTTTGTAGTTTTTTAAGCCTTGTGTTACATTTTCCTTGACACATAATATCCTGAGCTACCCCTGCTATTATAGACTGATTGCTCCCTGTCATTATTGGACTCATGCAGCTGATTACCAGCACCTGCTCTGTGGGTATTTTATCAGCTCCTCACTGTGCAGAGAGCTTGTCATTTTAGTTTTCAGTCTCCACTGATGATATACTCCTGCCTGCAATCCCTCTGTGTTACCTGTTGTTTGGCTCCAGCTTGAACCTTGTCTGTGTCTTTCAGGTTTACCTATCTGTGTCTACATTATTGCTTACCTTTACTTCCTTGCTTAGTGTGCTGTACTGATTCCTGGTTCATTCTGTCCTTGTCTGTCCCCAGAACCTGTTACTAGTATCTTACCAGCTCTAGTCTGTGCCTCATTCCTACAATACTTCAGTATCTTGTATTTCCATATCCAGCTGCCCTTGTTTATTCTTGCATCCCTATATCTGTTACTGTGGACCTGTTCAGATTAATTTGTGGAACCTGTCACCTTTACTTCATCAGCTCATATCTATGCTTTATCCCTACACCTACCTCAGTATTTTGTGTTCCTATATTTAGCCATCCATGTGTTCCATATCTCTGTATTTGTTATACTAAACCTGTTCCTGTAATAAGCCATAGCATTCCGTATACCGACTCCTTCTGATCCTTGTCTCACATCCCTGGGACCTGACACCTTGTAACAGCTCTAGACAGTACATGATATCCTTACACAGCATCTGTAATAATATACATGTTCCGTTACTTCCTTTGTTATGCAAAAATAAAGAGATTTAGAAAGAAACAAATAAAAAAAGAGAAAGATTTGTGTTGTAAGTTCCTGCAGCTGGTGTGAATAGAATGGAAATCCCCCCCATTTGAAGGCTGTCAGCTTAGTCTGAGGCTTTGTGGGATTTGGACATGTGGTAAATGATCTTGGACACAATCTTTTGTTAGCAAAAGGTTAAATTGCTACAGAGCAATGAAACGCGTAGGGTACCATAAAAAACATATTTTTAAACTTTAATTTTTTATTTTATTGAACGTTGAATCTTTTTCTTTTGTTCTGACAATTAAATAAACCATGCATTCCTTTGGGAAATTACGCCGTTTGTTCCTAACACACGTGTCATTTTACAGAGCTTTAAACCCAGTTTCATTGCATGCATTTGTCTCAATGAAAGAATGGAAAAGACTTATAGCAAATTGCCCTATTTTGACAAATTACCTATTCCCGATACATAATTGTACTGTAGCGGGTTACGGCACGGGTTGTGATGGGCTGGGGAAGGTTAGGCTTAGGCTCACAGAAAGGGAAGGTTAGGGTTAAGCTGCAGGACATGGAGAGGGTAAGGGTTAGGGGAAAATACTCACTGTGGGCCAGATCCTGAGTTACGTATGCTAGCCGCTGTAAAGTTGCCAATTTGTATGTACTGTGAGCGGCAGATGTCAAGCAATGTAACTCTGATCGAACGTAACTTCAGCGAAAATGCAAACAAAAGGGCGTCTCATCCATACGACACCCGGAAATACACTTTGAAGGGGGACGGAGGCATTTAAATCGTACAGTATGGACCGGGTTAGGCCGTTATGTACGTCAATCCATTGCGTATGTCCGAACTTACGCTTGGAAAAGGTAAGGTAGGATTTGGTAAACGTAAATCGAGTAAATTTCATACGAGCGAGGGGAGTATCTAGGGGAGTGCATAGTACTTACGATAGCGTAAATACGCTACGCCAACGAACGTAAAAAGAACTTAGGTCTGGATCTACCCCTGTGTCACCATTGGAGTTATAAAGGCCCAGATCCAGAACAACGCTTCCGAGCGGATTTACGCCTGGCGGACACGTAAAATTGCTATTTTGTAGGTACTGCGCATGCGCACCTGAGAAACTACGCTCCGTAACGTAAATCTGAACGTATGGGCCATTCACGTATTAGTCACGTAAATACGTATGTGTGGGCGTGCCAAATCTACGTCTAAAATACGCAATGTAGGCGTCGGTTTTCATTTAAAATGTACAGTATGGGCGTGCTTAGCTGTGTAAATACGTGTTACCCATCCCTAAGAGTGCGGACAACAGCGTTTACGTGGGCAAAAGTTAAGGTAGGGCTTGAATCGCGGAAGTCGGTCAAAATACATACATTCAAGGGGTGTACCTAGGGGAGTGTATAGAAAGTACGCGCGCGTAAATACGCTACGCTAGTGAACGGATTGCAAGCGGAGTTCTGAATCTGCCCCAAAGTCCTGATTATTCCCAGTATACATTCTGTTTTCTGTAAAAAATAACGTATGTAAATCGGTGCATCACTCCACAGTGCCCTGAAAGATAACAGATGTCCTAATTAATACATGTGCAAAAGGATGAAATGCAATTTATAAATATAAATCTAAAACAAATTACATCTAGATTTATTTACCATCTTTCTGGAGCCTGTGCATTATTTAAGAGCAATATTTTTTAATATTTATATTTGGAAACCCTGATTATATGAATCATGCATGCACTGAAAAATAACATTGCCAGAGGGGTTTCATAACTTTAAATTATGTTAGATCATGGAATAATGTCATGCTGGGCTCTCCATATAATTAATAACCATTTCTTCAATAATACATTACTGCAGGCACATACGCCGATTCCACAGCCCTCCTTAAAGCCGCGGTGTAGAGATTAGCTGTGCGCGAAAGTGAGCCATTAAATACAGAAATTCAAATGGTCGGAACTGAGGCACAGCATAGCATTGGCGGTGTGGACACAGAGGCTCCTGAACACAGTAAATGCCAGAGGATTAGGGATCAAGAAAACAAACAAAACCTGTCAGCATTATCCTGCCAGACCTTCACAGGAAACACCGGTACCCTTACACTCTCTCATACTTGTTTTAAAACCCGTGGTAAGAACGGACAGTGTCTATAGTGCTCAGAAAAGCACAAGTGAAATCTATATTGTAGACTCCTTGGAGATCCAGAGACCTTCATTTATAAAGGAAGAACAAGGAATATGAGGGGCTGGATGCACATATAACACTGTCCTGCAAGTGGACCTCCGACTGCAGAACAATCCTAATTTGCATTATGGTTTTGAGCCAGCAGGACCCTACCTTAACTTTTACACACCGGCCCCACTGAAAATACGTACCCATTCATTCATTCGGAATCTGCCCGCTGCACTGCCACTGACCCGCCGCACCAGAACCGGACCGGACAGGTAAGTATTATGGGGGGGTCTATAGGGAGTAGTACTGTATGGGGAGTCTTAGGGTTAGGTTGCGGGGAGGGGACACCTAGGGTCAGGCTGCAGAGAAGGAAGTCTTAGGGTCAAGGTGCTGGATCCAGACCTAGTTAAGTGGATGATCTTAGTTACTCCTGGGCTAAACCATGTTGATTTCAGGGGAGTCATATTTCATCTGTTGCAAACAGTATTAGAGATGAGAGGTGATGTTTCCTATCCCAAGTCTAAATAACAGTATGAAAGTAAAGCTGGTCAGTATCTGTGTGCAGTAAGCAATTCAAAGATATATCCCTGCATGCAAAGAATACAATTATCTTGACTCCCCCTGAAATCAACATGGTTTAGCCCAGGAGTAACTAAGTTCATGCGCTTAACTAAGTCTGGATCCAGCCCAAGCTGCGGATAGGGGAGTCTTAGGGTAAGTAGTAGGGTAAGGATCAGTAAAAGGGTTGATGTTACATTAATACTCACCATTTGCTGCTGCATCTTCTTTATTCAGTGGATTGATTACTTCTCCTTGACGAGGCAGAAAAAGGGCCATTGTCAGCAGCAACCTCCCCCCCAATGTTGAGTGCTGCTAATTGAGAGATTATTTATCTTCTAGAAAAAAAATATCTAAAAATGTATATCTACCTATGTATCAATCTATCTATGAAGCCATGGTCTAATATGGTGAGTAGTCTCTGCTTAATGAAGCAGGATCACAAACCACATCACAATGCTAAAGAATACCAGGCTTTATCGTCTCTCCAGAGGCCTCCTTCCTCAGTGCCCAGTTTATAAGACACTGGTGTTGTCATAATTAGTCTTTATCCAAGCTGGATGGACTAAAGACCCGGGATGGGTATGGTGGATGAAGCCCACCCATGAACCCTGGCTTTTACTTGAGCCAAACTAGCCCTGCAGCCTGTGTGACCCACATAGTCACAAACTACAGGGCTCTTCCTAGGGGTTCTGAGACCTATAAGATACAATCCTGGGACCATTATAGTCCCCCTGCACCCCCCACCCCCCGCCCATACCAGTGTTTCTATCACAACAGCCCAAAACTGGAGCTGTGGGTTTGGAAAAGAGGAGATGTTGCCCATAGCAAACAATCAGATTATATCTGACATTCTCTAGTATGTAAAAAGAAAGTGAGAGCTAGAATCTGATTGGGTTGCAAATCGCGTCATTAAGCCCCGCCCCTGTCAATCACTCCTATAATTTCCTGCGTTTCAGGGGATGGACAGGGCTTGATGACATCATCAAGCCCCTCAGAGGATGGACAGGGCTTGATGACATCATCAAGCCCCGCACATCCCTAGTAACGCTAGGGATTACAGTTTAAATTCATAGCTGGAGGGGCTTGCGGGAGCTTTGCCGGCTCTCCCGGGATACCAAATTTCGGGAGACTCCCGGATATTCAGCAACCCTGATCTAAATGTGATGTCTATGTTGTGTAACTAAGCCAGGCACATCGGAGCTTTTCTGCCTTGGTATCAGATAAACTGCCTTATAAATCTCACAAGCAATAAGTAGGAGTTCAGCCTTCATAAGCTCTACAGCCTATGGCAGTTATAATTTCTAATAATAGGGTTGTGGGAGCTCCGATTCATCCTGCCATTATTACAAAACCGCCTGTCTTCAGCAGCATTAGTTACAGCCATGTACAAAAAACCAGAGCGCTAAATCACTAAAATAGATTTTATTATAGAAGCAAATAAATATAAATGTAAAATTAGAACGCTCCCTAGGAGTCTAATATAAAAAATAAATCAAGAAGACTTTTAAGTATCATAGAATCTCAAATATGAAGCCAATCTTGGCAGGCACAACATATAGCATTAGAACTATATTGATACAATGGGCCTGATCCAGAGATACGCCCGCTGTCGCTAGGACGGCGGGCGTAAGCGTAAGATCGGCTTTTCAGCCGATCTGCACATGCGCCGGGCAGATGTTGCCCGGCGTTGCTACGGCAACGCCCGATCCTGGATCTGGCGTCCGTAGCAGCGCCGTAGGGACGCTGGAGGGGACGTCCCCCAGCGTCCCTACGTTCAGGTTAGTGTAGGTGGGCGTCGGGAGGTAGTTAAATGAGGGTGGGAGGGCTTTCTAGGTGGCCATACGCTCCTGTGCGAGCATATGGCCTCTTCCTTACGCCGGCTGAAGTTAGGGTAGCCTTCAGCCGGCGTAAGGAAGGAGCCGCGCGCCGCATCCCGCGAACGCAGTCCGCATCCGGTGGGCTTGAGTGGGCCTTGTGAGTGGCTGTGAGCTGCCCGCGACCCGCCACCGTTCCCACGTAATACAACACGCCTAACACATTTAACTACTGAAATAAGCACAGTCAATGAAAAAGTACTAAAATATGCAATAACACTATAAAAATAGCGTTTTATGCATTTGCATATGCAAACATGCAAATGCATATAATGCTATGTCTACTTATAAGTATCTTCAATCTCATAGAATTTCAAATATGAAGCCAATCTTGGCAAGCACAACATATAGCATTAGACCTATATTGATACAATGTAGCTCAGATCTGTTGCAACAACGTTCCACTTTTGGATGATTCAGGAATGGTATATCAATCTCAGTCCAGGTTTTTAGCAGTGCACTGCAACATACAGATATTAGCTTTTACGCAGTAGAATACAGTTGTAATAATTTCCAATGCTCAGGGGTTACCAGCGTACTACAGTAGTAATTCTTCAATACGTTATTGCTCACCCACTGACTTCTGTCGGTCTGCAGCAAGGTCTTATCAGCGTGTCGGTGCTTTGCTGTGAGTAGTTATTCGGGCTTGCGGCGTCCCGCTCACCCACACTCACTCCACGTGGTTCAGGGCTGTGGGAGATTGGGTCTGGATGATGAACCACAGACCGTCTCTACGTTGCTCCGTGTAGCCAATAGTGTAGAGGGGGGCTGGTAGTGGAACAATGTCCTAGCCAGGTTCTCCTCTGTATCTGGAGCCGTCTGTCCCACTATGCAATCCTATAAGTGTGCACCGATGCCGACAGTATTAAAGGACCTGAGTCCCAATGCTTCATATATTCAATAAAATAAAATAGAGTCCTAGGAGCACATGTTTACGCGTTTCTCCGCCAATATAGTGATTTCCTCAGAGAGTATGTTCTCTACAATATGCAAGCTTCTTTTAAAGTGCCTTCAACCATTCAAAATTCTCATCCAATTAGTTGTCACCTGTGTAATGAACTGGTTTGAAGAATTCATAAAATGTGGATAACATATACGTTATATAACTTTATTAAAAATTGGTGTGTTGATATATTTACCTAATTTTTAAGGGGACATATATAATGAAACATATATGACAAGAGGCGGATCATGTTAACAAAGGGGTAGGAATAGGTAAACACTCCTACTAAGTCAAAAAATACCTCCTTATTAACCCATTATTCTTCAGCAGAACAGCCAGTCAGACTGAATTCTAGGAAAGCAACAGAGGTAGGAATCTCAAAAAAGGACAGGGGCTTATAATAGCAGAGAGCATCTCCAAAGGAACAGGTGAGTAATGGAGAAATGGGTATTATTATTATTAATAATAATATTAATGTTTATGTATAAGAAAGAACAAAGAGCCTGCTGCGCTGTACAGGTTATATAGAGCATAGACATGAATATGTGGTATAAGTGATGACACAAGTCAACAGCAAGACAAAAATACAAAGCAATTCAAGAATCAATGCAGAGGGGGCATAGATGAGGTTGGAGGAGGTGGAGGAAGAGTGGATAGAGGGCCCTGCTCAAGACAGCTTACAGTCTACCGGCCTGATTCAGAGGCTAAAAATAAGAACTTAAAGTTACACTTGGGCTAAACCATGTTGATTTCAGGGGGAGTCAAGTTAATGTTATTCTATGCATGCAGGGAGAATGCTTTGCTTTTACTTATTGCACACAGATACCTGATCAGCTTCACTTTTAAACTGCTAATTAGACTTGAGCTGGGAAACATCACCTTTTAACTATAATACTGTTGCAACAAATGAAATTTGACTCCCCTGAAATCAACATGGTTTAGCCCAGGTGTAACTTTAAGTTCTTATTTTCAGCCTCTGAATCAGGCCCTACAAGTATAAGGTTACGAACTGAGTTATGTTTCTTAACTATGCTACATGATGGTTGGAATATACAGGTTATTTATTTATCAACAGGTTTTTATACAGCGCCATCATATTCCATAGTCATTTACAGTTCTTTAACAATCGTTATAGAATAGGAAGGAAGGGGTAACAAAGGGAAAGATGGTTGTAAATAGGGTAGATGAAGGTTAAAAATTTGGTTGAGGAATCGACTTAATCCTGATCACCCACAATATTACAGCTGCACAGACTTGACATCATCCTCCTACCTGGTCAGATCATAGCCCGATCACTATGGCCCTTTAGGGCTAAGCTCAGAGACCCCCCTCATGCAACTTGGTGCATTAACAAATCGTTTCTCCTGATCCTGTACTTACCCAATAACTTCATACTGCCCCGACTAATTACTATGACCTCAATTCTACCCATGACATCTCGCCAATGACTCATGACGACACGCACAAAGCAGTCACAGGCCACCTCATCGCCATGGCTTCTCGTACAAAAGAGACAGGCTGACAAAGACCACTGACCTAACACATGCCCTATACGATCTTAATGCGCACCATAAGTCCAAGAGCCAACCCTTCTGCTGGAGCTGACATTATTACATGGGGAATACGCCTCACCTCTGCCGAAACTGAAACTCCTGACTCTCCAAACTACCCAGAAAAGGTTGCAGATGTCTTTAAGTCATGGAACGGATGTCTTTACGGCCTCTTGATACATAAAATTTGCCTCTGTTCATTCCCCCCACACTCAACACACTGTCCTGGGTGGAGCCCCCAGGTACCCCACTTCCTTGGAAGAACCCACCTTTCCCTTATCCACAAAAAGCGTGTGAGTTACTGCCACATATCTCTCCTTAATGTGGATCTTAAGGTATAAGATCCTTGCTAATTAATTCCCTTAATTCCCTCCTTCCTACCCTTATCTGTAACGACCAGGCGGGTTTCATTCTGGGTCGTCAAGCTAGGAACAACACTAGACATGCCACTGACGTCCCCCACATCGCTAATTCCCCATCTACTTGCATAATTTTTTTTACCCCCAAGAGAGTATATTACAAGAAACATTGGGGTAGATCCAGAACGACGTTTTCCGTACGTTTATTCACGTAGCGTATTTTAGTGCGCGTAAATTCCCCTCGGCACACCCCTTGCACGTACGTATTTTGTCAAGATACGCTTTCCAAACCCTACCTTAACTTTTTCAAACGTAACCGCAGTCATACGCAAACGTACGTATGGGCTAGACGAATTTACGCAGCTAAGCACGCCTATACTGTACACTTTAAATACAACCCCTGCCTACTTCACGTATTTCAGACGTAATTTGGACTAACGTAAAATTGGCACGCCCACACGTAAGTATTTACGTGACACATACGTGAATGGCTCATACGTTCACATTTACGCTACGTTAATGTGCGTATTTTCTATGGCACGCATGCGCAGTGCGTACAAAACAGCGATTTTACGTCTCTGCCACGCGTAAATGCGCTCCAAAGTGTTGTTCTGGATCAGGCCCATTATCCTTTCGCATGATGCTGAGAAAGCATTTGATCAAAGTATTCTCTCTCTTTATTCTCAAGCCTCTGCCTGGGTAATAGTCAGTGGTTTGTTGACAGAACCAGTTACATTTGCATTTGGCTTATGCCAAGACTGCTCCTTATCACCCCTCATCTTAGAACCTTTAGCGGCCACTATTCAGAATAACCAAGATTCCAGGCATCTTAAACTACATCCAAAACCATAAACTATCCTTCTTTGCCGACAATGTCCTCCTCACCATAACTAAACTCCTCATCATCTCAGAGCTTTATGAATATCATCCCAAGTTTCTCTATCTTTTCCAAACCCAAATCTTAAAGCTCACTATCGGGCTGCCCATTTTAGCCACATAACTGCCTCTTTTGCCCATTCCTTTCAACTAAAATTAAGGAAAATGCTTACAAAATTTATAACAGATAATTAATTACCCCTAACAGGCTCTTCCCTTATCAGACATCGGTAGGCACTCTTGCTAGATCTTGGAAACTTAAGCATAAACCACCTCGGATACCTGTTCTTACAGAATATGTCTGGTTCGTCACCAGAATGTAAAAAATATGCTACCACTTTCCCAACTTAGACAAACACTTCCATCTAGCTTTGTCCCCATGGGTCCTCTTCACCCCAGTCTCTTCCCTCTGTATTAATCAGCACTTCACCCAAATTGTCCCTCAGCACTACCATCCCCTCTCCTCTCTTATGGTGACCTTCAGTTCCCTCCCACCTTCACTCACCTAAGGGCCTTCATCTGTATATTCTGCCATCTACCCATCCAATTCTTTTTCTCTTATGGAGCTTATCTACTTCTCTTATCTACTTCCCCCTCCCCCTTCTTCCATATCACCTGTGACAATTTTGTTTGAAATGTTTACTCTTGTCCAAAACAGCAGATGCCTTGTTTTGTTAAATGTCATGAAGGTCACAAGCCAGCAGGAGATGGAAACCTGTTGCTCTGACAAGGAGGTATAGCTAGTGAGGGGTTTAAATAAGGCAGCTAGGAGTAAGTCCAGCAAGGGAATGAGCAACACCTGTATAGGATAATACAGGCAGCTGAGAGGGAACATCAGCCAGTGCAGCGAATTGAAAGAAGGTCATGTGATCAGCAAAGATAAACAAAAGACATAAGTGACAGATTCCTAATTGATAATGATCAGATAGGAATTGTGACACCCATTTTCCCAATGGTCCATGCAGAAGGCAAAGTATAAAGGGAATGTCATGTTAGAATTTACAGTGGAAGCATAGAGGATAGATATGGTTGATATTGCTTGTGTTAGTTACTAGTTGCATGTTGGACCAGAGACGGTCCAGTAACGCACTTGCATTAATATTCGTATATATAATTGGATTGACTAGTTTGAAAAAACTATATGACTGATGTTGTGCCAGGGCAGGGTGTGGTCAGGTGCTCAGCTCGTTTATGGTGGAGTGTGTACACTCATTAAGATTTCCCTGGCTATTAGACCATTTCCTGGGGAGTTTGGGATATTGCAGACTGGCAGTGTTAGTAAAAGAATGGGTTAAAATGGTCATTGGAAGTCTCAGGGTGCATGCGGAGATACTGTTTATCTCTACAGACACAGTCTGGCTCCTCTAATAATAGGAGTATTTCAATTTTGTATTCCAGCCAAAACAGCAATTTATTGAAGCACATTTAATTAACGTATTGGAAGAAGTGATTCAATTTAATCATATTTCCTGAAAGATAATAATTTCATTTCACTAAAAAAGAGGTTACGTGACATGAGTGCATGATGGCATCAGGTGAGGAATCCTCTCGTTATATTAGCAAATGTAACAGGATATGGACCGGATCCAGAATGACGTTGCCATGGCGGCCAAAAATCCAAATACAGTGCCAGCGAGCATCTAATGCCGCATTCAGTCTCTGACCGCTGCGTTAAGATTTCCAATCCGTCCTCACTTAAAAAGGGGACGGATAAATAGTCTGGATAGGATGGTGTGCACTGGGCACGCCTCTACTCTAATATTAACATTCACCCCCCACCACCAACAGCCATCGCACCTGCACTGCCAACAGAGATGCAGCAAAGTGACAGCCACTACATAAAGCTGACCCTTTCAGGAAATTTGGATCCGATACATGTCACCTGACAGCCAGACTCTAACTCAACTCTTACAACTTGATTCCAGGAGCGACCTCCAATAACACAAAGGGCCCGATTCAATTGCCGGCGAAGTTTTCAAAAACTTTGCGTCGGTAAAAATACGACGCCTTCGCCGGCAATTGAGCGCTAAAAATTCGCCCATTCAATTATTTTTTTACCGCTGCGCTAAAACAGTAGCCAGCGGT
>WWET01001542.1:189902-201802 GCA_011038615.1 Limnodynastes dumerilii | reverse complement strand
GGGGGGGGCTGGTGGGCCAGGACTGGGGGCCAGAGCTGGGCGGTACTGCTGCCTGATACAGCGCTCATACATGGAGTGCTGAGCACTGTTTTAAGTCGTCAGCCTCTGACAGCTTGCATACATTGCAGGGGGGGGGGAAGCATCAGTCGTGGGCCCGCCCCTTCCCCAGGCTGATTGCAACCCCGCCGTTAGCTACGCCCCTGAGTGGACCGCACATAATAAGAAAGTTACACCTGGGCAAAAACATCTTTAATTGCAGGTGAGACCAGCTCCATCTATTGCAAACAGTTTTCACTGGTCCGTTTTCACATGAAGTTTGTGCGTATTTTTAGGTACGTTTTAACGGTGCATGCGTAGTAACTTTATTCATGTTAGTTACGGACATTTGAATCGCACTTGGGGACATACGTACGGATGGGCGGGGTTGAAATACGTACCTGAAAAGTTACGTGAAAGAGGGTGGGGCAGGCATTTAACTAAGTCTTTGAGGGCGCGGTTACCTAGAATCACACATACGACATACATATACGCACGTAATTACACACGTAAAGTTAGAGGTGGTCTATGGAGGCGTAAGTCTTCGATTGCACGGCCGTGAGAGGAGAGGGGAGTGTCGTGGGTGTTGGTGGGTGTTGCCTCGTTCCATGTGTGCGTATAATTGCGTACTTTGAAAAAACGCATCTGTGATTATGCTTGTCAGTGTCTGTGTGCAATAAGCCAAAACAAAGTATTCTCCCAGCATGCAAAGAATAAAATTACTGTGACTCCCCTGGAAACTGACCATGGTTTAGCCCAGGTGTAACTTTCCTTCTGTTCCATTCTTGTTGAAACGTGTTGAAACGTGTCTATGTGTCTATCATGTAATATTAATGTTAATGGGCCTGATCCAGAACTACGCATCTGAGTGAATTTACGCGTGGCGGAGACGTAAATTCGCAGATTAGAACGCACTGCGCATGCGCACATTAACGTAGCGTAATTGTGAACGTATGGGCCATTCACGTATGTCTCACGTAAATACTTACATGTGGGCGTGCCTAATTTACGTACATCCAAAATACGTCTGAATTACGTTAAGTAGACGGGGGGTGGTATTTAAAGTGTACAGTATGGGCGTGCTAAGCTCCATACGTTCACGTAGTCTATACGTACGTTAGCGGACGTACGCAGTTTGGGAAGCGTATCTTGACAAAATACGTCCGTGCAAGGGGTGTGCCGAGGGGAGTGTAGCGAACTTACGTGCGCGAAAATACGCTCCGCGAATAAACGTATGGCACACGTAGTTCTGGATCTACCCCAATGTTACATGTTGCACTGTGTTGCCCCCTTCATATTTCAGGGGAGGGGCAGGTGCATTACTAATATCGTCCCCTCCCTCCGTTCTGATCCTCCCTAAATCCTATGTAACTTGTGTTGGAAAAGTTACTATGCATGCGCAGATAATCCGCTCCTAAATATACGCACGGAAAACCGCGCAAAATCTGTGAAGACGGTCCAATATATTTCAATTTTAAGGTAGTTGGAAGTTTCATTCTTATGTTTTGTAATATATAACGCCTTAAATCCGGCATGAGTGAAAGCGTGCTCTCTATAACTATGCAGGATCGTTACTACTGCAACCGACATTAGTAGAACACAACAGCAACTTCATCTTTGTCATTAGAAGGTGGGATAACCTGTACGTTTTATCATAATGGGTACAAGGGGGGGGTGCATTACTAATATTGTCCCCTCCCTCTGTTCTGATCCTATGCATATATTGAATCAACATAAATTTCAAGAGGACGGGGGTTATATGTTATTTATACACCACGATATACTGTTACAGGATGCAGTAAGTGAACCAATGTCTGGTTTCTAGAGAATGGAAACCCTTCTATTTATTTCCCTCATTCCCAGAGGTTTCAGTATTCTTCTACAGTTTTAGTAACCTGCAATAAAGAGAATTCCTCTTCTTTTACCCACAAACACCTGAGGAGATTACCATCTAATTTCTCTGCGACAGAGAAGAGAATCGCACAGACATCAGGGTGACTTTGATAAGCAGCCTTACTACCAGTATCTGTTAGGATCATCAAAGGAGACTCCTATACACACAGGAATGACATACAAGCATCATCCAAATAGCACTCTAAGCCAGCTGCAAGCCTTGGTATTACAGTGGCAGATATAGGCGTGCTGAAGCACCGTGGACAGATCCTGGTCTCGGGCTAAATAATTCATAGATACGCTTTAGAGTGCTGAACGTACAGATATTGTATCCGTACATTCAGCAGTTCCATACATGGGCCGGGTACTAATTCAATTGTACAGCAAGGGCTGGATTTAGCTCTTACTCTCTTGCTCTCATCTTGTCCGCATTTAAGTGTAAAGATAAGGTAGGGTTCTGAATATGTAAGTGTGAGTGAGGGAGTGCCTTATCCACTCAGGTTCGGAACTTAGGAGCGGGCGACATATGGAACCCCTCCGTACTTTTGCAATCCACTATAAACTCAGGATCCGTGGATTGTCTAGATGTTACGTACCAACGTTTACTGATCTTTCCAAATCTTTTTCTCGCGGATCCGATCAGAACAAATACGCCTGGACCCGGCCTTTTGTCACTGTCTATCTGCGTGACCGGCTGGTGTCCTCTTGCTTCACTGGTTTCTCCAGCCATTTTCGGGAATCTCCAGTCAGCCGGATAAATGTGTGCGCTGGCACCCTACGGGGCTCCCATGACTAGACAGTCAGGTTAGAGTTTCTGGTCACTAATTAATGTTTGGAAAGCAATTAATGACTGCACCCAGCTGTGCTAAGAAAGTTTCCGAGATTTCTTCATGTGAATCTTTTATTGCTAATTACTGTATTACTGCCATTAATCCTTAATAATTGCTTCATGGCCGCGTACTGAGCAACCGAACGCAGTGGCTTAATACCCGAGGGAACGTCTAACAGTAAAACTGAAGGGAAAGTTGTGAGCTCATGCGGCACTTGTACCCATTAGGAAGCGACATACAGGTTATCCCACTTTCTAACGACAAAGATGAGGTTGCTGTTGTGGTCTACTAATGTCGGTTGCAGAAGTAATGATCCTGCATAGTTACAGAGAGCACGCTTTCATTCATGGCGGATTTAAGGCGTTATATATTACAAAACATAAGTGAAACTTCCAACTATCTTAACATCGAAATATATTGGACCGTATTCACAGAGACGATTTTGCGTGGGTTTTCTGTGCGTATATTTAGGAGCGGATTAACTGCGCATGCACAGTAACTTTTCCAACGCAAGTTACGTAGGATTTAGGCACGGACTTCTGAACGGCACTTAGGGACATACGTATGGAGGGTCGAGGTTGCCCTAAGAATGGGACTACCCCACCAAAAGCAGGACGATTGGGAGTTATGGCTGAAGGAGGTTCAGATAAATAGATATAATAGGTTGCCTAAGAGACATCTGTAGTCCATCTTGCCCTTGGTGCTAATGCGGCTGATTCAGAGATGCGATTGCGAAAAGATCGCAAATATACGCATCTAAGGTTAAGATCTTAGCAGGTTACAGCCCACTGCATAAACAGTCACTCCCCTTGCAAACAGCGGTGGATCTTAAAGTTAGACCACCATTGACTAACCCTAACTCTGCGCTGTCAGTTGAGATCTTAAGTGACGTAGTAGCGTATATTTAAGATCCTAAGTGTCAGCCCGCGCCCACATTCCCTCATTTCCCTGACTCCCCACGCCCATTTCCATGCAAATCCTTAAGATCTTAAAGTTTCGAAGCACTTAAGACCTTAAGTGATTGCGTGCGATTCAAACTTACGCTCTTAGCGAATTTATGCTCCTAACCGCTACGTAGCTCTTAGCGAATTTACGCTCCTAACCGCTACGTACATGGCGTTGCACTATTACTACGCATGTGCAGTAATGCGAATTTTCTAAGATAATAAATATACGCTCCTAAGTGCCGTGGAAATCGTATCTCTGAATCAGCCCCAATATCTCTAGTTACAGGAATTATTATATGAGGCATTAACATTGATAGGGCGTACTGCTAAGTATTATAGAGGGCAGTGTGATCCTTGAATTCTGTCCCTGAGTGTGGTCATTATCATGGTGTAGGTACTGTACATTACATATATATTGCTGTGTGTATCAGAGCACTGTGTCATAGAGAGGCAGTGTAGTTAGTACATTGGCACAGAATTATTGCACAGGTCACATGACCACTACCAATGTATTTGATCCTGATATCACAATATAATATAGCAGCTGGTTATAGCTGAGTGTTCATCAGGAATGGCTGAGTCCCGTCTGACTGGGAAAGGAAGTGTCTGGTTCCCTCCTCTGCAGAAGGACAAACATTTCCGTCTGTCTGAGCTACAACCTGTTATTTAAGCTCTGCCGCAGTTAATCATATTTATACTGACCAGTTGTCAGACACAATGTCCATCCTCCCGTCGCCAGGTTAGTCCGAGAGGGGGATTATGATGGGAGGGAACCAGTCACTTATGTGGTCAGTGTGGTCATTCATTTCATAAGCAATGTGTCATTGTGTCATTCACTCGTTCTGATGTTGGTTGTGATGTTTTATTTTGTTGTTCCAGACTTTAAATCATATTTCCTGAGTCACAGAAAAATAAAAATAGTAATATAACAATCATTTAGTAAAACCTAAATCATAGTTGCCAGGTATAATGTCCTTGGGAAGTCCCTGTTTTTTTCTTTCTGGGTAACGGTTAGATTATACTGTTAAACGTTGGTTGGATTACGCAATCTACGTACAGAAATGGTACATAGATAGTGTAAATAAGGTACTACACATGCGTAGCAGCTCAATTCTTAAAACAACGTATGTAAGACGGAAACTACATAACTGTGAATCTGGACCTATATTTCAGATGCTAAAAACAAACAAAGAGAACAAATGTGAATGATTTAGGCTTCAAATCCCAATGAATTGCAGATAATGGTACAGGTATAGTTAATCTGTCAGTGAATAAACATTACCAGTAAATGAACCTTTTCTGTTGTAATGTGTTAAATAAATCTTTTAACTCTCCAGCCAATCATAACAAATACCTCATTAAAACTTTCAGCCCTTGTCATCTGGACTTTTGGCACCTCTACTGTGTTTGGTTGTAAATATATCACTATTACTTTAATCTTTAAAAAAAAAATTAAAGTAGACAGAGTTATGATGATGCGACGTGTTCTATCTATTATATACATCAACAATTTAACCAAGAGAGAGAATTCCCTTAGCTGTCCATTTACTAGGGGATTCATGCTAAAAGTCCGACCACCACAGAGTAATACAAAGAAAGAAAAGTTACAGCTGTGATGATACATATGTGTATGGTGTTTGTGGTATTGGAACTTACTAAAAATGGGTCAGATCCAGAACAACGTTTCTGTGCGTATTTACGCCTGGCGGAGACGTAAACACGCGATTTGGTATGTGCTAAGCATGCGCACGACAGATGATACGTTATGTAATGTAACTCTGAGCGTAATGGCCTTTCACGTATCAGTAGCGTAAAAACTGTCGAGGGGGCGTGCCAATTTTACGTTAGCCGAAAGTACGATGAAATTACGCAATGTAGGCGGGGGGTTTGCATTTAAATCGTACAGTATGGCCTTGCTTATCGGCGAAACTACGAGCTGCCTATACGTACGTGTGCGGACATGAGCGGTTATGCTGCCAAAAGGTAAGGTAGGGTTTAGAAAGCGTAAAGCAGCCAAAGTACGTACATGCATGGGGTGTGCCTGGGGGGGAGTACACTCGCGTAAATACGCTACGCTAGGAAATGGATTGCAAGCGGAGTTCTGGTTCTACCCTATAAGAGGAAAACAGGTGGAACTTTACACCTGGGCTAAAACATGTTGAATTGCAGAGGAGGCGAATTCTGTTGCAAACAATATACTGCTTTCACATCACCACCCTGCAATAACCTGGGTTTTTTATCTTGGGTTATTGCAGGGGGAATTACCACGTTAAAAAAACAAACTCCTTTGTAAGTCGGAAAAAAAAAAACTATTTTAAAAAGGCTGGTGGACCAGAAAGGAGACACACAACTACAACGGGAGCAAGCGGCGTGTGCGTAGTATTTGTGTGTCTCCTTTCTGGTCCACCTGCGCGCCCGTAATTCGACTTTGTGAATTAGTATTTGTGTGTTTCTTTTCTGGTCTGCGGGAACGCAGGCGGACCAGAAAGGAGACACACAGCTACTAAATGCACACCGTGGAATAACGGGAGCGCAGGTGGACCGGAAAGGAGACTTTATTAAGTACTATGAAAATGCTGCTTGCTAGCAATAGTAAACAAAGCTCTTCAATCAGGTGTCTTTGCGACATCTTTCCTGTGTTGGACCCGGGAAAATCCCTTTTTTTTTCCTGGGTCTGATTGCCGGGTCATTAGACCCAGGTCCAGGAAAATGGGATGTTTTACATCACCACCAAGTATCCAGGTTTTGGCTCCCGGGTCCCACAGGGGAAAGGTGTCTGTTTTGGGGTAGTGTGAAAGGGGAATAAGAGTTGAGAGTTGAGTTGAGAGGTGATGTTGCAGAATCTGCAATTAACAAAAGCTTAGTATTCTCCCTTTGACACCCATGAAAAACAATATAGTTTTGCCCAGGTGTAACTTTCCACCTGCTTTCTTCTTAATTCAAAACTTTGGGCCTGATCCAGATGTAAGGTCGTTTTACGAACACACGCATACCCAAGTTACGCACCGCCCTTGCACGGACATAAATTAGCTGACTTACGTGTTCAGAACCCTACCTTAACTAACTTTTCCTCGCATATCTCTGTGGGGGCGTATATCCTTGTCATACGTAAGTGCCTAACCCTGCCCATGCTGTGCCATTTAAATGCCTCCCTCCGCCCACAATATATGCGTATTTTCGGCTTGCGTAGGGATGTAGGGCGTAGGGATGTCACGCCCTATCATACGGAGCTACATACACGTTAAGTATAATCAGAGTTACAATGCATGCGCAGTGCGTTCCCACAGCCAGATTTTTGCATGCTGCATACGTAAATTGCCTGTCATTATTAAGTCTGGATCAGGCCCTTTGATTTTGGTGCGTCCCGCTTTGCTGGAGCCCCTGGTGAATGCTACTGAACACTTCACCAGCATGGTTGCTTTGGTAAATACTGGGAAGTCCTTCATCTAGGTTTTGGCCTATCACATTAGGTAAGTAAGCGCCATTGGAGGGTAGTAAGTATAAGGGCCGTGAGACGCGTGTGCAGTGTCCTCTTCCCATAGTCACTGGAGAAACAGATGTGCCTCACATACTTCCTGCATCTCCGGTGGGGAATCAGGTTAGATCCAACTTGCTGAAACATGTCACTGGAACAAGCTGCTTCGCATTGCAATCACTTACTGTAAATATTTACAAGTCATAATTGTAACTCTCCCTAATGTTTTACAAGTGCATCACACGTTTAATTACTCACCACGTCTAACCGATAATTACTTTCGCTGCCTAATACATCTTACAGCTAGAGCTAACAACAGATTACTATCATCTTGTTATTTCAGATACAATGGAATGACTACCATTTAAAGGGGAAGCATATAATAATAATAATAATAATAATAATAATAATATAATAATTAATAATAATAAGTAGCTTTTTTGTTTCTGGCCTTGTGATCAGACATAAATTACACACACAGAGTACTGTTTTTTCTCTTTGTTTGGAAGGTTATAGTTTTAATACAGTCGGGCATCAGCAGCTGACAGAGGGTGTTGGTCCACAGAGGCTATTTTAATGGCCTTAATGGGGGCCTAAGGTGCGTTGGCTCTCTATTAAAAAACACATGATATATATGACCCAATATAGGGACTCTCGCTGTTTAGAAAGAAGATTATGGTTCAGTAAGGGGATGGTTAGGGTTAGTGTTTTTGTCTGACATTTTATTCAACAACACTTAAGTTGATGTAATAATATATCGAGCTTAGTGTGGTCAGAATAACTTCTGTTTCAAGTTAATTTTTTTTAGCGATATTCATAAATGTCATACTAACGTCGTTGAGTAGATGAATGCCGTAAAAATGACTATAGATCTTTCATACCGGGTTCCGTTCACCACTGTGAACACCCATATTAGATTTACACTCAGCCTACAGCTAATTTCTGGCTGTGTGTATTTTAGTGTACCCCATTCCGAAAATCCCACCGCAGAACCGCCACCGGACCCGGCGCTTCCCGAACAACTGGACAAGTTAGTGCAGGGGTGGGGATGTATTTTAGTAAGGTGGTTTTAGTGTTAGGCTGCGGGGAGGTGATGGAGCCTAGAAGGGGAGACTTAGGATTGGGCTATGGAGAAAGGAGTCTAAGGGTTAGGCTGCAAGGAAGGGAGTCTTAGGGTTAGACTGCAATAAACGGAGTCTTAGGGTTAGACTGCAATAAACAGAGTCTTAGGGTTAGGCTGCAATAAACGGAGTCTTAGGGTTAGGCTGTGGGGAAGAGAGATTTAGGCTTAGGCTGTGGGGAAGGGAGGGTTATGGTTAGGGTAATGGAAGGGGATTAGGGTAAGAGGCCTGTTTTCAGAGTATCGGACGTATAACATATACGTCCGGTGTTTAGCGATTTTTACTACTGCGTATGCATAGTAATTTTTTTACGCAATCTATGTATCTTTTTCTTACGTAGATTGCATAAATGCGGCCTTAGGATAAGGGTTGCTGTAGGATAAATACTCCCCTTTCGCCGATCTGGTCTTCGGGATCTTAGATTGCTTGTCCTCGATGCGACAAGAGCAATCAATACCAGAGCCAATTCGAAATTGTCTAGTATTAAATGGCCCTTTTTCGGAAAAGGGCCGTTCTCGCCGTGGCCCACACCTGCCAGCAGCTCTCTTCTTAACTCAATACTCCATTCTAATAACCCATCTGTGATCGGACCCATACATAGCAGTATTATGCTACCGGCTGCGGAGGTCTACTACTGGGTCACGGCACAATCCTATTTGAATCAGTACGAGGGGAAAACACTCCCCTTGAACATATGAGTTTATACCACTACCTGGACTCTTCCTTCACATTTACACTTCAACACCACTTAAAATTAGGCTAATGCGTAAATGAGTATTGCACATAAGGGCTTAGCCAAGCCCTTACTGTATGATTATACCACCCACCACACGGACATGCTTAAAGAACTCCGCCCCATCGCGCCTTCCCGCCAGGGATGACTTCCATCACGGATGTCCGTATCTTGTGCATGCAGCATGTGTAAAACATTCTCAACTACTAAATCTGGATCTGGTTCCTTGTGTTATTCATGATTGCTTTATTATTTATTTTATTGTATTTTTATTTTTCATCCCCTATACTTAATCTGCATGCAAAATGACAAAAGAGCCACAACTATTAGTGCCCAGGGGCTGGATCCAGACTTAAGACGGAGGTTGAAATGAAGGACCTGATTCACACTTAAGGGTGCTTCCGATTTCAGGTGCGTATATTTAAGAACGGATGAAATGCGCATGCGTGGTAACTTTTCCCTACGCTATTTACGTTGGACTTATGTTCGCAATTTCCGTGCTTCGGATTTTAGGTGCGTTTTTTTAAGAACGGATCAATTGCGCACGCGTAGTAACTTTTCTACGCTATTAACGTGTGAAAATTAAGTGCGAAAATTACATACTTATGCACTGCGCACCTAAAGTCTGTAGGGTCGCAGTAACATACGCAGAAATGAGCATTCTATGAATAAGTAATTAGGACGATACGCAGAAATGAGCGTTCTATGAATAAGTAATTAGGACGATACGCATAAACGGATGGAGGGAGGCATTTAAATTACACAACAAAGGCGCAGTTATGCACTTGTGTTCCTAAATAGACGCCCTACGCATTGAAATGCAAAACTACAGTTAAGGGAGTTTCATTGCTATTAGTTGCGTATATTTCAGAACCTATCGCCTTCTTAAGTGTGAATCAGGTCCTAAGAGAGGAAAGTTACAAAACCATGTTCATTTCAGGGGGAGTCAAGGTAATTGTATTCTTTGCATGCAGGGATATATCTTTGAATTGCTTACTGCACACAGATACTGAACAGCTTTACTATCACACTGTTATTTAGACTTGGGATAGGAAACATCACCTCTCAACTCTAATACCATTTGCAGCAGATGATATATGACTCCCCTGCAATCATCATGATTTTGCCCAGGAGCAACTTTCATCTCTTAAATTTCAAGCTCCTTCTTAAATCTGGATCCAGCCCCAGATAGTTATTAGTGGATTATAGATTAGCACCACACAGGGGTAGTAAAGTTTCCAGCAATACATAGCATGCAAGAACCGTGTCGGTGAAGAAATACCTTTTGCGCCGCATGAAAGAGATTTACCGTCAACTGCTAGCTTTCCGGTTATACTGCTATATTAAAGCTATGTATTGCTTCAGTGTCCCTGCCTGCACAGGTCAGAAATAGCCAGGCACCAGGTGTTTCAAATAACGAGCACCGCGGGGCTAAGTAAAATATTTTCATGTGACACTGGTTATGGGAGATTTGGCATTGCTGGATTACTGCAAGACACCTGGTCACTAAACATGCCAACATAATTGATATCATGAGGGACGCATCGGTCTGGTCCTGTTTCTTCCACTTATGTTCAGCTGAATTGCCCTGGTTTGAATTAAGGGATATCAAAGGATTTCTTTTTTACATCAGTCACAAGTAAGCCATCAGAAAATGACTGGAAAACACATGAGCAATGATGTTAGATAGGTCACATTGGTCAGACTGAATCTTTTATAATCCAGTTCCTTGATACACATCACAGAATAAAACCTTGATTTTGGTTGAGTTGCTTCATATGTTATAGAACCCGAGATAAAATTCTAAAATCAACAAGTATTTCTAAGCATTTCTTAGTGCATCTCAGTGATGTTATCGCCAACAGGGATATGTTATACTTTTGTCAGGCACACAAAATAATAAAGGTTCTGGAAGTCCAACATGAGCTTTAAACACAATAAAGTATTACACCTTTGCTGGCTCTCTCCCTCTTCTCCTGCCCTTGCCACTATTTGATGGGACAAATTGCCTGCTACAACCTGGTGGAGCTACAGATATCTCCACCATGGCATGATGGCCACCATACAAGACTCCAAACACAAACTTCCAGAATTCTAACAACCCAATAACAGACTGTTCCAGACCAAAATGAAGGTGGGGCTCCATTAGTACACACACAAGCCTCCTATGCACTGTACCAAACAATTCTCTTTAGTTGGAATCAGCAACATAATCAACACCAACTAATTATCCCACAGCATAGACAACTGCTAATCACCCACCAATACCTGACCAGTCAATGTGACCCGTTCCACTAGGTACAAAATAATCTTTCCTGAGCTTCCAACAGTCAGTTACTATGGTAACCACCTGTGTTAAAAAGAAAACAGTCAGACACTTGGAAGCTCAGGAACAGAGTATTTTGTACCTGGTGGAATGGATCATGTTGAAGGGTCTTCAATACTCCTCTCCATCTAACACTTCTTCCGAAAAGTCAGATGGATAGAGTTAACCAGACTAGTTTGCTTGAGCGCAATGCAACCTTAATCGATTATATAACTTGAAAAACAAGTTAGATCTGCCATCAACTGTGGTTACTGGGGAGAGGGTCCCTCTAGTTCAGTAGACCAGATCCCATGACCAGAATACTGTTTCATTAGGTGTACATAGAAAGCTGAGGACCCGGTCACATGATATGCTTAGAGGCCACATTAATAACCTCATGGTCCTGAGATCATTGGTTTGACTGCAGCCAATATAATCTGTGTGGAGTTTCTATAGTCTGTCTGCGTTCATGTGGAATTCCTCAAGCTTCTGCTCACAGCCCAAAAACATACCGGTTACTTATCTTACATACTGGCCAAAACTGACCTTATTGCAGGTTT
>WWET01001542.1:153766-173951 GCA_011038615.1 Limnodynastes dumerilii | reverse complement strand
TGACACTATAGTGACAGGACCCTCTCCTGTGACACTATAGTGACAGCACCCTCTCCTGTGACACTATAGTGACAGGACCCTCTCCTGTGATACTATAGTGACAGCACCCTCTCCTGTGACACTATAGTGACAGCACCCTCTCCTGTGACACTATAGTGACAGGACCCTCTCATGTGACACTATAGTGACAGGACCCTCTCCTGTGAGTACTTCGCTCATATGGTGAAATTTTACTCCTTATCATACATGCATGTGAGAGTAGATTAAAGCCACACCTCCTTCATTGACTCGCCCCCAGGTGTACCGATTATCCACAAAAAAAAATGTTGGAGGTTATGGAACTTTTAATATGTGATTTATTGTAAAAAGTAAAAAAAAATTCAATAAACAAATGTCTTTATATCATAATTGTCGACTTCTTTGTTTCTCCCCTCGGGGATAAAATGAGTAAATGGCAGCATAGGAACTGAGGGTATGATTTATGCAAATCATGCTGAAGCCCTGCCCCATGCCTAACTAAATTCGTCATTCATAGGGTTACTAAGGATGGGCGTGGCTTGATGCCCCGCCCATCCATGGTAACGGGATTTGAGACAGTGATTTACACAGCTACAGTCTGTTAATTGATACAGTATTTAGTTATCTTACCGGAAGAGCTTTTTCTCTAATGGTTAAGTCTCACTCGCTCCTCCTGCAGAAGGGTTTGGAGAGAGGCAATCAGGGATTTCTCATGTACGGTGGTTTTACTAACAGCCAGGAAGGAGAGAAAGATACAAAGAACACAGGTTTCTTCATATTTTTGCTCGTTCTCTTATATATAAATAAAGCCCTATATCCCTCCCATAAAAATTTCTAAGTGTTTTTATTTTTTATTATTACTCCATGTGATCCTCCCTCATTAAATCCTAAACAGCAAAAGAATGGAGCCTGTGATCCAATTCTAATGTAATCATCTCCCCAGGCAACGCTAACCTCCGCCTTCGCAGGTTACCCCTTGCATGGAAAGTTTAAGGTAGATTATGGCTCTGGAAACTCTGTCCATGTAAGGGTGCGACAGTCCCCATAACCATAATCTACTCCAGGGTTGCCGACTTTTAAAGGCTTCCCTCCAGGAGATCCCGGAGGGAAGCCATAGATGCATATGGGGGCGGAGCTCAATTTATGCAAATTGCGTCATTAAGCTCCGCCCCTTGGATATCAACGGATGTGGTTTCCCAGTTAGAATGGCCCTATTTCGATAGGGTCGTTCTCTCCCAGCCAGTTTTGAACTGACTGGGATTTCAATTACAACAGAACACAGAAAAAATAGTCCCCCACTCCTTAATTCTAACCCTAACCCTGCTTTCCTGGCAGCCTGACCCTGACCTTCCCTCCCCTGCAGCCGGAACCTAACCCTCCCTACCCCGCACAGAGATATTACTCATCTTAGATAACAGACGGGGCGGCGGTGGAGGGATATTGCTGGCTGCGCTATTTCTGAAGGAGAATGGGTGAAGTATGCCGAACAGCATACTCACCCATTCTGAAAATAAATTTAAAAAAAGTAAGTATTCGAAATATTTCGGAAATGGGAAACCGGGAGAACTGCCCGAATTTCTGGAGTCTCCCGAACATTCTGAGGGAGTCGGCAACTATGATCTACCATAGGCGTTCCAATTCCTGTGGACATGTAATGACGGGAGTTCATAAGTATGGATCGGTGTGCACAGGGAGCATCTAAAGAGTGCATTGGCATACCAGGTCATGCCCACTTGTGATTGCAACCCAGGCCCCCCAGAGTCAAATCTGGATGGTTGTGAATGCACTCTGATTGGGTATCATGGATTTTGCGCTTCTGCTGAACGTGAAAGCTAAAATCCATCCAAGCACACGCAAAAAAGAGAGAATCGGGTCTCTGGAGAAAATGATTTAGTATTAAAATGTTTTATTTTTAAATTAAAGCTGATTTCATTATTTATTTCAAATGTTTACATCCATCCAATAGTGTAGAGCATTCCAGCGCTCCTCTCTCCCACATGTGCTCAGAGATGTTGTACACAATATTATGTGCGATCCAGACCTGAATGCAAGTCCGGATCCAGCTTTAAGATGTGTCGGCATTTTTCACAGTGTGCGGAAAATACAGCTCATGTGCACATGCAAGGCTTTCTGATGGCGGTCCGCCATTGGTACAGCATGTATGCATGGTGGGAGTTGTGATGTATTTAAATCATATAGTAATGGCTTTGTTACATTACTCAATTTCCGTGGGTAAGACACGGTCCTGAGTTCACACAGCAATCCGCTATTCAACTCCACTGCTGCTGTCAACAGAGTTGTGACCACAGCAGTGGCGCAACTCTAAATCCAGCCTACTGCATGACCGCTTGCATCCTGAAGGGCGTTTTATTGGCGGGTAAGAGTGAAGGCAATTGCAGCCAATCCAGACACAAATGCAAACCTATGTACACATACTTTATGGCAAAACATCTGCACCAGCCACAAGTCATCTCTCCAGGAGTCCACAAGTCCAGACCACAAGTCCAGGAAGCCCGTGAACACTGACACAACACAACCTATTCCGTACCATTCCAGAAGTATTTCATAAAAAAAAAACTTAAAGTAATGCTGCGTATAAAAGAATAATAATTATCTACATATATTTATTTATTTTTTTTGCTAAATTCATTCTTGACTGTACTTTTACTCACTCACTCACTCACTCACTCACTTACTCACTTACTCGCTCACTCACAAATCATAACCATTGCACATTACAGAGAAGTACACTGCACTTGTGTATCAATCACTGGGTTAAGGGAACATATTTGGTCACGAAACTGAGCTGCTCTGTGTATGTGCGCTGCCTGCCATGCTTGTGTAGGGATCCAGACCTGTCGTTGCATGAACCTTTGGATCCCAAGTTCCACCTTTGGATCCCCATCTAATGTGTTCTGATGTAGTGTGTTTATGTAGCATGTTGATGTAATGTGTTCTGATGTAGCATGTTGATGTGATGTGTTCTGGTGTAGCGTGTTGATGTAGCATGTTGCTGTAGCATGTTGATGTAGCGTGCTGATGTAGCGTGTTGATGTAGCATGTTGATGTAGCATGTTGATGTAGCGTGTTGATGTAGCGTGTTGATGTAGCGTGTTGATGTAGAATGCTGATGTAATGTGTTCTGATGTAGCGTGTTGATGTAACATGTTGATGTAGCATGTTGATCTAGCGTGCTGATGTAGCGTGCTGATGTAGCGTGTTGATGTAGCGTGTTGATGTAGCATGCTGATGTAACGTGTTGATGTAGTGTGTTGATGTAGCGTGTTGATGTAATGTGTTCTGATGTAGCGTGTTGATGTAGCGTGTTGATGTAATGTGTTCTGATGTAGCGTGTTGATGTAGCATGTTGATGTAGCGTGTTGATGTAGCATGTTGATGTAGCGTGTTGATGTAGCATGTTGATGTAGCGTGTTGATGTAGTGTGTTGATGTAGCGTGTTGATGTAACGTGTTGATGTAATGTGTTCTGATGTAGCGTGTTGATGTAGCATGCTGATGTAGCGTGTTGATGTAGCGTGTTGATGTAATGTGTTCTGATGTAGCGTTTTGATGTAGCGTGTTGATGTAATGTGTTCTGATGTAGCGTGTTGATGTAGCGTGTTGATGTAATGTGTTCTGATGTAGCGTGTTGATGTAGCGTGTTCTGATGTAGCGTGTTGATGTAGCGTGTTGATGTAACGTGTTGATGTAGCGTGTTGATGTAATGTGTTCTGATGTAGCGTGTTGATGTAGCATGTTGATGTAGCGTGTTGATGTAGCATGTTGATGTAGCGTGTTGATGTAGCGTGTTGATGTAACGTGTTGATGTAGTGTTCTCACACTTTATTTATTAGCTAGAACAATTTGCAGTAACATGTCAGGGAGTTTACTACAAAACCGCACCAGCTCCAGGAATCACCAGCAAATATTTCACTTTCAGCGGAACACTGTAGCTGTCAGAGTGCCCTCAAATCTTTTGGCCCCTACACTCTCTATCAACACCTCCATAAGCCATTACTCCCAGTTATTTATGTGTTGGGATCGTTCCCTTAGTTTCCCTGGTTACTCTATAAAACCTTCCTCTATATTATTCCAATTATCCAAATAACCGATCCATAAATTTCTAATTATACTCCTCCTGTTTCTGCATTTATCACTTCTCTATAACATTATTACTTTGTTACTTTGTCTGCTTCCTTGGCCGTGTATCGTTCCATTTTCTTGCTATACTTCACTCCATGCGTTTCTTTCTTGTCCATTCTTTTAATATTGTCTTTATCACTGAGAAACTTTTCTCTTTGGAAAGCGCCTGCCCGCTGTACAGAATGTTGTGGTTATGTGAAACTGTATATTCCATGTGTGAGCACATTCTGCTCTGACTCTTTTCTAATAAAACATTATCAGGTTTCAGCCTTAGCCCTCACCACCACCCCCCAGGATTCAACAGCAGTGCCTTAAACTACACTGTCTGTGTGTCAAACTTAGAGTACCATCATATCCTGGGTGGAGCCTTAAGTTACAGAAAAAGCATTAAAAAAAAAGAGCCCTGGCAGTTACAGCACACAGGAGGAAGGAGAGAAGGGGGACGGTAGAAGCATGTTCTAGCAAGCTGGGAGACAAGGCCATCAAATTGCATAGAGAGAGTGGAAGCAAGCTACGAGCCTACGAGGTTTCCAACTGGACCTCTGGAAGAGCTTTATCTACAGTTTCAAGAGCATAGGACATCTGCTCTTACAAGCTCTTCAACCCCTTTAGTCAGGTGTGTTGCTAGTCACTCTTGTTTTTTTAGCAAGTTAGGTTTTTGCAGGACATCATCTCAACTGGACTTCCCTACATGGAAGGTGGTTTCATTGACCACCCTTAGGCAATGAGCTCCAGGCCATCGAATCAACCCTCATTTTAATTACTTAAGGGGAGCAAGCTGGAGTGACGTGGGTAGTAGTAAGGAAATCCTGAAAGTCAACAACTTTTTTTTGCTGTGTTGCGAAATTGAACCATGGGAAGTCAATGGATGTGGATGATGTGCCTGCTGGTGGACCTTCTACATGGAGCTCGGTCCATGTCTACATGCAAGGCGGTGGATTTGGAGCAGGCGAAGTACAGGAGGATTGAGGCCATTAGAGGACAGATTCTTAGTAAACTGAGGCTCACCGAACCTCCGACTGTAGAGAGCAAGGACATGTCTGTTCCAGAGGAGATTCTCTCTATTTACAATAGTACTGTGGAGACCATCAAGGAAAAAATAGAGATGGAGAAAGAAAAGCCTGTTATTGAGGAATATTATTCCAAACAGGTGGAGAGGATTCAGATGAACCCACCAGGTAAGCGAGACCTTCCCTAATGTCTTCTGACAGATCCAGTGTGTACCAGCTACCCACATATTACATATTATAGAATGTGCATTTTATAAATACACGATCACTGTACAAAATAACAGTGTAATACGATACACTGTGTATCTATGTGCAGAGCTCGGCTTTACATCTGTGAAACTCTCTTGTCTATTCTGCAGTATCTGATTTATCCAAAGCTATTTGTGCTTAGATTCCCTCAGCTCTATAATCTCACTGTAACACTTAGATATGACACAACCGTAAACCTGCTTTGGTCTATCACGTACGCTGCTGTCCGTGAACTGCTGTCATTTTATACTTGGCTAACAAATTGTGTATATGGGGGAAAGGCCTGTATATGGCCAGTTTTTTTTTTTACAGAGTCCGTGAAATTAGGATACATTGTGTTCAAAGTAAAATTGTTTACTGCTGCCAAAATGAAAGTTAAAACAGTTTTTACAACAGACACATGAAAGGGTTAATGGAAGCATATTGTAACCACATGACATCTCTTCCTGCATGTTAGTTAGTGCTTCCTTGTCCATATGTCCTGCTCTCCTTCCTCTTAGAAAGGTCTGATCAGTAGATGTATTTTGTCACTGTGTGTCCTGCTTCTTTATCTTGATTCTATTCTCCTCGTTGTCTCTTTGCAGTTACTGTCACCCCTTCCAATCCCGTAAACCCCCTCCGCTCACCCTCATCTGACTCTTCTGCTTCAGTTAGTGTCACTTCCCCTTACACCCTCTGTATTCCCTTTCTACATAGCCCTATCTTTATGTCACAAACCCTCTCATGTGCATTGTTACTGATCACTGTTTTCTCCTTCTTCTTGCTGTCATTACTCTTCTTTCTATCCCACTTTCTCTTCTTACTCTTTTGTTTATGGTCTTTTTTTTTTTGCTCTTCTCAGCCTTTTTTTTTCCATTTGTCTTTTTTTTTTGTTCCTTATCCTTATCTTGGTGTCAATGCTCCATCTATTTGTACTCTTAATTCTCACGCTGTCTCTTCTGGCTCTTTCTCATTCTGTCGCCTCATTTTATGGTGCTGTCTCCCCTTTACTTCTTTCTTTGTCCTATCCTAACACTTTTTTATTTACTGTTTTCATTCCTCCTCTGTCACTGCTTCCTTCCTCAGTCATGGCCAGTCAGTGACTCCTCTCCTCATTCATGTCACACTCTGTCTGTCACTATGCATTATCAAGTGTTAATATTCATAGTCATTACAACATTAATATTAATGAATCTCCTCCACTCACATTATCCATAGTAATGAATCTCCTCCACTCAGACTGTCCCTAGAAATGAATCTCCTCCACTCACACTGTCCATAGTAATGAATCTCCTCCACTCACATTATCCATAGTAATGAATTTCTTCCACTCAGACTGTCCCTAGAAATTAATCTCCTCCACTCACACTGTCCCAGTAATGAATCTCTTCCACTTCCACTGTCCCCAGTAATGAATGTCTTCCACTTCCACTGCCCCCAGTAATGAATCTCTTCCACTTACACTGTCCCAGTTATAAAGCTCTTCCACTTACACTGTCCCCAGTAATGAATGTCCTCCACTTACACTGTCCCCAGTAATGAATGTCCTCCACTTACACTGTCCCCAGTAATGAATGTCCTCCACTTACACTGTCCCCAGTAATGAATGTCCTCCACTTACACTGTCCCCAGTAATGAATGTCCTCCACTTACACTGTCCCCAGTAATGAATGTCCTCCACTTACACTGTCCCCAGTAATGAATGTCCTCCACTTACACTGTCCCCAGTAATGAATGTCCTCCACTTACACTGTCCCCAGTAATGAATGTCCTCCACTTACACTGTCCCCAGTAATGAATGTCCTCCACTTACACTGTCCCCAGTAATGAATGTCCTCCACTTACACTGTCCCCAGTAATGAATGTCCTCCACTTACACTGTCCCCAGTAATGAATGTCCTCCACTTACACTGTCCCCAGTAATGAATGTCCTCCACTTACACTGTCCCCAGTAATGAATGTCCTCCACTTACACTGTCCCCAGTAATGAATGTCCTCCACTTACACTGTCCCCAGTAATGAATGTCCTCCACTTACACTGTCCCCAGTAATGAATGTCCTCCACTTACACTGTCCCCAGTAATGAATGTCCTCCACTTACACTGTCCCCAGTAATGAATGTCCTCCACTTACACTGTCCCCAGTAATGAATGTCCTCCACTTACACTGTCCCCAGTAATGAATGTCCTCCACTTACACTGTCCCCAGTAATGAATGTCCTCCACTTACACTGTCCCCAGTAATGAATGTCCTCCACTTACACTGTCCCCAGTAATGAATGTCCTCCACTTACACTGTCCCCAGTAATGAATGTCCTCCACTTACACTGTCCCCAGTAATGAATGTCCTCCACTTACACTGTCCCCAGTAATGAATGTCCTCCACTTACACTGTCCCCAGTAATGAATGTCCTCCACTTACACTGTCCCCAGTAATGAATGTCCTCCACTTACACTGTCCCCAGTAATGAATGTCCTCCACTTACACTGTCCCCAGTAATGAATGTCCTCCACTTACACTGTCCCCAGTAATGAATGTCCTCCACTTACACTGTCCCCAGTAATGAATGTCCTCCACTTACACTGTCCCCAGTAATGAATGTCCTCCACTTACACTGTCCCCAGTAATGAATGTCCTCCACTTACACTGTCCCCAGTAATGAATGTCCTCCACTTACACTGTCCCCAGTAATGAATGTCCTCCACTTACACTGTCCCCAGTAATGAATGTCCTCCACTTACACTGTCCCCAGTAATGAATGTCCTCCACTTACACTGTCCCCAGTAATGAATGTCCTCCACTTACACTGTCCCCAGTAATGAATGTCCTCCACTTACACTGTCCCCAGTAATGAATGTCCTCCACTTACACTGTCCCCAGTAATGAATGTCCTCCACTTACACTGTCCCCAGTAATGAATGTCCTCCACTTACACTGTCCCCAGTAATGAATGTCCTCCACTTACACTGTCCCCAGTAATGAATGTCCTCCACTTACACTGTCCCCAGTAATGAATGTCCTCCACTTACACTGTCCCCAGTAATGAATGTCCTCCACTTACACTGTCCCCAGTAATGAATGTCCTCCACTTACACTGTCCCCAGTAATGAATGTCCTCCACTTACACTGTCCCCAGTAATGAATGTCCTCCACTTACACTGTCCCCAGTAATGAATGTCCTCCACTTACACTGTCCCCAGTAATGAATGTCCTCCACTTACACTGTCCCCAGTAATGAATGTCCTCCACTTACACTGTCCCCAGTAATGAATGTCCTCCACTTACACTGTCCCCAGTAATGAATGTCCTCCACTTACACTGTCCCCAGTAATGAATGTCCTCCACTTACACTGTCCCCAGTAATGAATGTCCTCCACTTACACTGTCCCCAGTAATGAATGTCCTCCACTTACACTGTCCCCAGTAATGAATGTCCTCCACTTACACTGTCCCCAGTAATGAATGTCCTCCACTTACACTGTCCCCAGTAATGAATGTCCTCCACTTACACTGTCCCCAGTAATGAATGTCCTCCACTTACACTGTCCCCAGTAATGAATGTCCTCCACTTACACTGTCCCCAGTAATGAATGTCCTCCACTTACACTGTCCCCAGTAATGAATGTCCTCCACTTACACTGTCCCCAGTAATGAATGTCCTCCACTTACACTGTCCCCAGTAATGAATGTCCTCCACTTACACTGTCCCCAGTAATGAATGTCCTCCACTTACACTGTCCCCAGTAATGAATGTCCTCCACTTACACTGTCCCCAGTAATGAATGTCCTCCACTTACACTGTCCCCAGTAATGAATGTCCTCCACTTACACTGTCCCCAGTAATGAATGTCCTCCACTTACACTGTCCCCAGTAATGAATGTCCTCCACTTACACTGTCCCCAGTAATGAATGTCCTCCACTTACACTGTCCCCAGTAATGAATGTCCTCCACTTACACTGTCCCCAGTAATGAATGTCCTCCACTTACACTGTCCCCAGTAATGAATGTCCTCCACTTACACTGTCCCCAGTAATGAATGTCCTCCACTTACACTGTCCCCAGTAATGAATGTCCTCCACTTACACTGTCCCCAGTAATGAATGTCCTCCACTTACACTGTCCCCAGTAATGAATGTCCTCCACTTACACTGTCCCCAGTAATGAATGTCCTCCACTTACACTGTCCCCAGTAATGAATGTCCTCCACTTACACTGTCCCCAGTAATGAATGTCCTCCACTTACACTGTCCCCAGTAATGAATGTCCTCCACTTACACTGTCCCCAGTAATGAATGTCCTCCACTTACACTGTCCCCAGTAATGAATGTCCTCCACTTACACTGTCCCCAGTAATGAATGTCCTCCACTTACACTGTCCCCAGTAATGAATGTCCTCCACTTACACTGTCCCCAGTAATGAATGTCTTCTCCTTCTCTAGTCCTGTATCTTTCCCTTTCCCTCTTTCTAACCCTCTGTCTTCCTCTTCACATTTTTAAAAACTCTGTCTTTCTTTTTTTATTAATCTAATCTCCATCTTCCACTTCTCATTCTCTAAACCTCTGACTTCCTCTTCACAAAAAAACCCCAAAAAACACTATAGTGATTATTGGGCTGCTCAGCCAGTTATCGGGTGACTAATAATCGATTCTAACCCTCTGTCTTCCTCTTCACATTTTTAAAAACTCTGTCTTTCTTTTTTTATTTTCTTAATCTCCATCTTCCACTTCTCATTCTCTAAACCTCTGACTTCCTCTTCACAAAAAAACCCCAAAAAACACTATAGTGATTATTGGGCTGCTCAGCCAGTTATCGGGTGATCAGACTAATAATCGCTGTAAAAAGTGTTGGATTCTCCTAATGGGCCGTCATTTATGTGATCATTTGTGCAGAGTTAATCAGGATTATCAGTCCCAGCAGGAAAGGTGAGTAGTAATGATAGAGGGACCTTTTCCCTAAAGGGAAAATCATCCAATTTCTCGGTCACTCCCTAATGAGAGTAATAGTCGCTGTAGTGTATGGTCCTCTTCTCATTCTTTCACCCTCTATCTTTCTCTTCTCATTCTCTAAGCATCTGTTTTCCTCTTATCAGTCTCTAACCCTCTGTCTTTCTCTTCTCATACTTTAATCCTCTGTCTTTCCTTTCTTTTTCTCTAACCCTCTGTCTTTCTCTTCTTATATACTAACTATTTATCTTTATTTTCTTACTCACTAAGCATGTCTTCTCTTATCAATCTATAACCCTCTGTCTTTCCCTTCTCATTCTCTCAGCCTCTGTCTTTCTCTTCTCATTCTATAATCCTCTGTCTTTCTCTTCTCATTCTCTCAGCCTCTGTTTTCCTCTTATCAGTCTCTAACCCTCTGTCTTTCTCTTCTCATTCTCAAAGCCTCTGTTTTCCTCTTATCAGTCTCTAACCCTCTGTCTTTCTCTTCTCATTCATCTTTCTTTTCTTCTTAACTAAACATCTGTCTTTGCTTAACAATCTATAACCCTCTGTCTTTCTCTTCTCATACTCTCAGCCTTTGTCTGTCTCTTCTCATTCTCTGTCTTCCTTCCCTTCTTCTTGTTCCCCACTCTATCTTCTTATGCTTTTGTCTGTCTCTCTCTCCTCATTCTCTCATCTTCTCCACTTATGTTATAACAAGCTGCCAGGACAAATTTCCTAGCGAGCAAATGGCACAGGACCAGGAGTCGATGCTCTGGCTATTATACAATGTTACATGTCCCATCGTGTATTACTAGCCCTCAGTCAGACTTTAATCAGTGACTCACAGTGCGATTAATATGTATTACATTCTGCCATATTTCAACACTCACCCATGCAACAATACCTCTCACACACTCAATTATATTTACAAACACAGAATCACCAATTTCCTCTTAAGAGGACGTCACAGACTTACATAAAATTTTTACTGTCATAAGGCCAGTCACTTCCTAAAGCCAGCTGACGTGTGTTCACAGTGTAACAGATTCATAGTTCATATTTCATAATACATCCAGTCAAAAATACTAATTAATAATTGCACCTTGGAGAGGGCCACTAATCTGTGGATTTACAATCTCACTGAAACACTGATCCAGCTGGACTCCCACACAGTGCAACACATCAGTAATTACTTCCAATAAGTATCACAAATCTTGTTGACATGCCACAGATTCATAATTATGTCCAATCATAGTGTTGATCCATAGATTTACTACCTCCCCCCACAGGTCATGTGATTTGCACATAGGTCATGTGATCAGGACACCATTTGCTGTCCAATTCAAACTTCATCAATGTGCACACAATGTTGTGGCCTGTGAATAGGCACAATAAAACAATAAATAAATGAACACTGACACAAAACTAGATTCACTGCAGAACCCTGCAACAATGTTTCTACAGGGTAATAAAATAGCAGTATTCCTGGCTGCCTGCCATTCGTTATTGTAGTAAATAAAGGAGGTAGGGGATGTCCTATTAGACTCATGTAATTTTAAATATGATTTATACTTGTCATCTTGCTAAATAGTTAAACACAGCTCAAGCGAATGTTTAATTTTTACACCAGAAAGCAGAGAAAAATAGAATAAGAAGGAACTAGGCATAATGGATCTGATTCAGATTTGCGTGCGACTTACATTTGCATGTAGATCAGGGTTACAAATACAAATATAGAACAGGTAAGGGTGCTCACTATTTCTAGCTTTAAAGAAACAGCAGCCGTAATGGACAAAGGAATATCACCCAATTCCTTACAGTAACAGCAATAAAAGCAAAATGTGTGTATTAGGCGCTAGTGAAGGGGAGGGACAAATTCATTAATTCATTTTGAAGAAAGTGAATAAAGGGAATAGACAAATTAATTCGGAAGAAAGTAAATGAAGGGAAGATAATAAAATACAATAAATAAATATACAGGTGACTAGTGCAAAATATGCAAAACACATTTTAAGGTGACTCTTCACTATTAAGATACTAGAAATTCTCTATGGAAAAATATATATCTCTAAAATATTAATGTAAACAGTGGATATTAATAGATAAATAAAACAGATGATAATTAAATTGATTAATAAATAAATAAATATATATATAGGTGTATAAATAAATATATAATTGTCCAAAATAAATGCAGTCCTATGAAAACGGTTCTTTGTGTACCGATATCAAACACTGGGGGTAAAAAACTGTTTCCCTTGCAATAGGTCCCAGATATATGTCCAAAAACAGAGACTAACAGTTCTAATGTTTATCTCCTCGTGACGGCGACTTCTTCAGAGAGTGCAGTCCGATTTAGACTTTTAAAAGCTTTGGAAGCCATACATGCATGCAGGGGGTGGTGGTTTATGCAAATCGCATCATTAAGCCCCGTCCCTTGATGATTAATTACCCCCTTGGGTTTAATGTAGATGGAGGCGGGGCTTGATGACGCAATTTGCGTCATCAAGTCCCTCCCTGTCCCTAGCAACATTAGTATATTAGTGTTGCCAGTTAGAGGGGGCAGGACTTGTGGCCGTGGTTTCCTCAAGTCCCTTGCGGGAGATTTGCAGGCTCTCCTGGGATACCGGGAGAACTGCCCGCATTTTGGGACTCTTCCGGAAATGTGTATGGACACAGCTCTCCACCCCCCCAGGCCTTCATTAGCATGCCTTACCCCATGCCGGATCTGAAGGAGCGGCCCCTTCTACGGTAGTCCTTCCATACGGAGCTAAGTTCCATCTGCAAGGACTTCCGTCACCTAACATCTGCCGCATGCGTGCGCAGATGTTACCTTACCTTACAACTGACATGCGCAATTCCCCTTTCCGAACACAAATTTAAATCAGGTCCAATATCATTATGAATCAAGTATAGGTTAATAGAGGCGAGCAACAAGGTTCCAGTAGCAGTCGTAACATCCCAGAGCGCCTTTTACACTGTATTCGTGTGGATGTTACACAAATGAGTCAGCTGGAAATTGGATTATTTTTAAACTACTGGTTCTAACACCGGGGACCTCTATAATCCACGTAACCTGATTTATAGGAAAATCAGTAAGCCGGGCAGTTGTGTAGCTTTCAAGTGCTTTCAATGGCTTACTCAAGAAGGGGACCTGGGAATAGTAAGCTATTTATTTGACTGTCTGTCCGTCCACCCCCTTGCCCCTGTATTCCATAGGGCTTCAGACTATGAAACGATTGTTACATAGAATTCCCAACCTGCCACACTATAAACACACAGGAGCTGCTGTCTGACCCACACCTAAACCATAATCGCATCTGGAGCACATGTGTACAGCAGACTGTTCTGCTGACACTACTGTGCATTTCAACCTCACATAACAGAGCGCTGGAAAGATCACAGAAGCAAATGTTCTCTCCTGGGTGAACAGGCTCTCGGGGAAACCCTTTTCTTGCAGAGGAAACACTACATGACCTGGTAATAGGATGACCTTTAATTGGAACAAATTGCTGGTAACACTATATTTTGGTGATTACACCTCAGTCTCGTGTATATAGGTTCACACTCATTCTCCAATTTCCCATTTTTGGCACATACAGATGCATTCTGTAACCTTTTGTAGCACAAAAAAAAAGTTGACAAAGTAATTTTCAAGTACAGATTAGAACCTAATAAGTGTATGTTTAATAAAGGTGTGAAAGAACACTTTTTTGAAAGTTAAACATGCCACAGTGGTTTAAACAGGATACAATCAATAGAATCAAAGAGTAAGCTAAGAAATACATCGGGCCTTATCCAGATTTGATAGTGAAAACCCGTACATTTGTCTCTGTTGTGGAGGTAAACGAGACATACGGGTTTTGTGATTCCGTATATAGGAGCGCAGAGCACTCCCCCTGTACTCCGGTGTGGGTCGGAGGAACGACAACATGCAATTGAGAACTGGCTCCCAAATCAATTGCTTCTGCCTCAAGGAAAAGAAGCAATCAATCCACCGATCTGTGCAGAATGGTGAGTATTTTTCCTACCCTAACCCTTATTCTAATTCCTACCCTAAACCTCTCCTTCCATTACCCTTACCCTAACTCTTTCCTCCATGTATCCTAACTCTCCTCCCCGCTGCCTAACCCTAAAACTCCTCTCCCCGCAGCCTAACCCTAAGACTTCCCTAACCGCAGCCTAACCCTAAGACTCCTTTCCCTGCAGCTAAACCCTAAACCTCCCTTACCCGCAGTCTAACCCTAAGACTCCCCTCACTACAGTCTAACCCTTAGACTCCCCTCACCACAGCCTAACCCTAAGACTCTCCTACCTGCAACCTAACCCTAAGACTCGCAACCTAACCCTAAGACTTCCCTACCCGCAGCCTAACCCTAAGACTTCCCTACCCGCAGCCTAACCCTAAGACTTCTTTCCCTGCAGCTTAACCCTGAACCTCCCCTACCCGCAACCTAACCCTAAGACTCCCCTCACCACAGTCTTACCCCTAAGACCCCCTCACCACAGCATAACCCTAAGACTCCCCTCCCTGCAGCCTAACCCTAATACTGCTTTCACATCACCAGCCTGCAATAACCAGGGATATTCAACCTGGGTCAATGCAGGGTGATTTGTGGTAAAAAAAAACAAACAGTCTCTGACCCTTAGAACGCTGCAGGGAAATTCCTGGGCCGGGTCTGCCCTGACAGTGCGTGCGTCTCCCGGGGAGAGATTTATTTACCATTGCCATAGCAATAGTAAATAAATACTCCAATCAGGTGTCTTTGTGAGAGACCCCTGTTGAAAAACAACACAGGACCTTTCACACTTACACTTTCCCCACGTCGGACCCAGGAAAAACCCTTCTTTTGGCTGGGTCATTAAAGCCGGGTCCAGGCAGAGGGGATGTTTCACATCACCACCAAAAACCCGGCTTTGAGCCGAGACCCGGGTCTAAGGCCAAAAACCCGGGTTTTTAGAGGTGATGTGAAAGGGCTATAAGAATCCCCTACCCGTAGCCTAACCCTAAAACTCCCCTACCCGTAACCTAACCCTAAAACTCCCCTACCCGTAGCCTAACCCTAAAACTCCCCATCAGCGATTGGCATACATACTCATTCAAAGTTTTATCCCCCAAAATAGCGCCATTTTCGAAATAGAAAATGAGCTTTTGGCTGTCTCTAATTTATACATAGCATTTTCGCAGCGGCGACTGCATCCCCTGCACAGAGTTTAAATTCACGGCCAGGTCCCTAGATTAAGCATTCCGCACACGTCTCTGTGCACAGATTACTGGACGGTATGTGAGGGTGTAGCCAAGACTTTACTGTACGATTTGCATAGCTGTTTACATAGCCCTCCCTCCCTCCAATCAGGAGGCTGCATTTTTTATGAACTGGGCAGTACATAAATACAGGCTATGGGCCAGATCCAGACCTAAGCTCTGTTTACACATGATCACGTAGCGTATTTACGCTATCGCAAGTACTATGCACTCCCCTCGCTCCTACGTAATTTATTTGTTTACCTTAACTTTTCCAAGCGTAAGTACGAACGTACATCATGGATTGACGCACGTAACGGCCTAACCCCGGCCCATACTGTGCAAGTTAAATGCCTCCCTCCGCCTACAAAGCGTATTTCCGGGTGTCGTATGGATGCCCCGCCCCTTTGTTCGTATTTACACTGAAGTTACGTACGATCAGAGTTACGTTGCTGAACATCTGCCGCGCACATGCGCAGTACGTACTGCGCATGGAGATTTTACGTCAGCGGACTGAGGTCTGAATCTGGCCCTATTAACACACCTGGCGTACGTAAATAGCCTGATGATATTATATGTACATTCTATACACTCCCCTCGGCACACCCCTTGAACGTATTTTGTCAAGATCCGCTTTCCAAACCCTACCTTAACTTTTGCCAACGTAACCGCAGTGATCCGCACACGTACGTATGGGCAACACGAATTTACGCAGCTAAGCACGCCCATACTGTACACTTTAAATACAAACCCCCACCTACATAACGTATTTCAGACGTATTTTGGACTAAAATTGGCACGCCCACACGTAAGTATTTACGTGACACATACGTGAATGACCCATACGTTCACAATTACGTTGCTGAGCGTATTTTCTATGGTGCGCATGCGCAGTACTTACCAAAAGGCGATTTTACGTCTCCGCCACGCGTAAATTCGCTCACAAGCGTTGTTCTGGATCTGGGCCATTATGTCAAAATATGGCTCATTGAGATTATGCCATGCAGAGTACCAGCCAAGTATATGCTGATCTAATGCATGCCAAATTCGATAAATAAAAAGATACGTTTATATAAGGTATTGCCATTATATTATCAAAATTATCCAGGTTTCCGTACAGTATGGGCGTGTTAGATGCATGCCAAGCTATCCAGAATTCAGCACTGTTCCCATTGTAAGTGTGGATGGTTTGGAAGTCTTAAGGTAGGGTTCTGGGGAGCGAAGCAAGGCAAATCCAAAAGGACGCCTGCTTAACAACGCTGGAATGAAGGACGCTGGATTGACTGCAATGTCTGCTCAACAGAACACTTCTGGACTCAACATGACATGGATGGGTGAGTTTTATATCAACACTTATTTTTAATGTTAGTTTTAAGGTTAGGGTTAGGGTAGGGTTTGGCTGCTGTAAGAGGGTGATTAAGGTTAGGCTTCAGTAAGGGGATGGTTAAGGTTAGGATGTAGTGAGAGGGTGCTTAGGGTTAGGCTGTGGTAAAAGCGACAGGTAAGGTAAGGCTGTGGTGAGAGGAGGGTTAAAGTTAGGCTGTGGTGAAAAGATAGTTGGGTTAGGCTGCGGCAATAAGAGGGTTAAGGGTAGGCTGCACAGAGGGCAGGATTAGTATTTGGGAAGTGTTAGTGTTTGTGGTAAACTTTTTTTAAATGACAACACTAAGGTCGGTATAATAACACTGTGGACCTTTCTGTGGTCAGTAAATTAACCCTGTCAGTACATTTTGTAGACATTCATACATTGTCGACCTAATGTAATGTGTAAGAATGTGACGAAAATTACTTTGGACCTGACTCACAGTTAAGAGTGTTAGGTGTGGGCTGATGCGCAGCTAACGCACTCTTCCAGCCGCTAGGCCACGCCCCCCTGTTTTCAGGTATCTTATGGCACTTTCGAGTGCCATAGGGCTACCTTATTTCTCCGTGCAATGTCCGTGCCTCTCGCCGCCTCCCTCGCTAATCTAAATCCCCCCCACTACTTCCTAAAAATGCCCCAAGGCAGCATAACGCCGCCTCTCTGGACGTAAATCACAGCGTGTGCTCTTTAAGCGTGTGCTCTAGGACACTATCTACATACCGAGCTGCTACATAGATGGCGTAAATAAACCACTATGCATGCACAGTAGGTAATTTCGGCCAGATACGCACTTAAGAAGCAGAAGCTTCTTAAGTGTGACAGGTCCTTTATGACTTGTATACCGCACATGAGAAAGACAGTCCCCTTTCCTCCACCCCTGAACAGGCAGATTGAAAGGGGACCTGCTGAGCCAGTGACAGTTTGCGGCCGTGATTACTGTTCTTAGGGTGTTGTTTTTTTAAGCCACAGAAGTCTGAGCACAAGACAATTTAAGGGCGCATTGCTTTGAAACAGCAGAGTGTCTGATCCAGAGGGAGGAGGAACTGCACCAAAAAAAGGAGCAAGTCTGCACCTAGTAAATCTGCCCCAAAACAACACCTCGCAATCCTTCTGTTTGCTCTCATGCAATCTGTTTCCCCTGCCGTTGGTTTTGCCAGGAGGCACATTTTGCTCCTATTTCTGCTGTTACTTTGGACCAGCCCCCGGTGTGAGCGATGTGTCATCTCGCTCCTGATTTCAGCACAGAGCTTTATGAAAAGAACTGGAAACTTTATATGAATAAAGGGGGTGGCTATAAAGTGGCACTAGGCTGGAGTCTGATGTATTTCCAAAGAACACTAAGTAGACATTCCATCCTGTTTCCAGCTTTTATTGATTTAGAATTGCTGTGTGCACGGTACAAGAAACTTGAACGGCATTTAGGTTTTACCTGACTGGAGACCATTAATACGGGATTTTGATGGATGTCTGAGTAATAGCTCTCTAAGGGCTGGATCCAGACTTAAGCAAGTGCTTGAAATGAGTTACTCCTGGGCTAAACCATGTTGATTGCAGGGGAAGTGAAAGTAATTGTATTCTTTGCATGCAGGGATATATCTTCGAATTGCTTACCGCACACAGATACTGACCAGCTTTACTATAACAGTTATTAAGACTTGGGATAGGAAACATCACCTCTCAACTCTAATACTGATTGCAACAGATGAAATATGACTCCCCTGCAATAAACATGGTTTAGCCCAGGAGTAACTAAATTCAAGCAAGTCTGGATCCAACCCTAAATGATTACAGCACATGCACACACAGAAGCAGGGCCACCATCAGGGGGAGACAGCAGGGACTACTGTCCTGACCCTGGACCTGATGGGGGCCCGCTGATACTTACCTAGCTCTGTAGCAGCAGGTATTGGCGGTACCTTACCACCGATACTTGCTGTTCAGAGCTATTTAGTAGCCGGCCAATGAGCAGGGGCGGGGGCCCTGAGGCTGGTTCCCGGGCCCCACATGTGACGACGGCGGCCCTGCCCAGAAGACTTCTAGCATGGATCTGAATCCTCAGGATACTGGCTTCCATGCTGGAAGCCCTTCTGACGGCATTTGGAGCAGGGGCGAAACTACCATTGGTGCAATAGGGGCAGCGGCACTGGGGCCCATGCTGATACAAGGGCCCACAGCCGTCATCACCGCACCGCCAAAGCTCCCCACCGGGTTACCTCGGATGTCATCAGGGCCAAAGCATATTTTTTGCTGAAGACTTGAATTGTTTGTTTTCTGTATTTTATATATTGTTTTTGTTTTTTTATTTTATTTATTTTTTCCTTCCTATCGAGTTACACCCACATATTTCATTGCACATATTCACCATTGCCTTAAAGACGTTTTGCTTATATTTATTAGCTTAAGGTTTTAGAGTAAGTGGTATATTTATAAATCAATTCTTTGCACTTTTTTATATTGGTTATATTATATCATTTTATTGATTTGTATGTTTACACCTGGACTTGAATAGCACGTGGTCAATTTATTGCTCAAATCAAGGATTGTTTAATATATGTTAGAATTTAATTTTGAATATCCAGGAGCATCACACATATTTTATGGGGATTTAATAAGGCAGTATCACTTATAGATAGCGATTGATAGGTACGCCCCCAGTTTTTATCCTTCACATCTTTTAGTTTTTGTTTTAATTGGTGGTAGGTTTCTCCCTCAATAATTTGTTTAAGCGTTTACCCGCCTTATATACTTTTATTACAATATTTCTGTTATAGGGAATTGGAGGGTCCCTAGGTGAGGTATAGCTACTTTAGTATTATAATCAGGTCCCCTGTAGAGCGTCTTTTTTTCTCAGTCTAATAGTACTCTATAAAACAGGCCTGGCCAACCTGTGGCTCTCTGGATGTTTTGAAACTTCGACTCCCAGATTGCTATATCTGCATAGGTATAGCATAAGCAGACCCTTCAACGTGACCCATTCCATTAGGTTCAAAATACTCTGCTCCAGTGGCGTATCTACCATGGGTGCAGAGTGTGCAGTGCACACGGGCCCCCGCAGACAAGGGGGCCGCCCATGGCACTCACCCTGCACCCAATGGAAGATCCCAGTACCACCTATTTCTGTACAAACGGTGACGGTCTCCAGCAGCCTTCCGTTCCCAACAGTGCACTGCGCGCGGGTGTCACATGGGGATGTCAGGCGTGCGTGCACTGCGCAGCCTCATGCTCCTCTTCTGTTTGCAGAGCGTGAGGCT
>WWET01001542.1:119380-130459 GCA_011038615.1 Limnodynastes dumerilii | reverse complement strand
CAAGCTTCACCTAATGCACAGAAACCAAAAACACTAAAGTATTAAAATATAAATACAAAAGAAAAACAATACTTTACAATTGCACAGAGGCTTTGTTAAACTAGGCCCACTCAGTTGAGGTTACCTGTTGGAAAAAAGAGCAAATAGTAATGATATTGTGATGATCTCCAGTTACAACTCCAATATGCTTTGAAAACCAATGCTTAGAAATCCAGGCTATAAAATTCAGGCAGGTTAGACCTTGGCAGGTTCAAACTACACCACCTTTATATAACACCCAATGACCTAATCAATTACCACAGCCCAAGCAATTACCACAGCTGGCTAATTAACTACAAGAATAAAAAAAACAAAAAACTACCTTTTAAACCTTACGCAGAAAAATGACACCAAACAGCAACAATAAATATATTATGCTACAAGCTTCACCTAATGCACAGAAACCAAAAACACTAAAGTATTAAAATATAAATACAAAAGAAAAACAATACTTTACAATTGCACAGAGGCTTTGTTAAACTAGGGCCACTCACTTGAGGTTACCTGTGGAAAAAAGAGCAAATAGTAATGATATTGGGCCTGATCCAGAGCTACGAAATTGCTGTCCGACGGGCGAGCGTACGCCCGTTTTTTGCGTATTTTCGTACGAAAATTCGCACTGCGCATGCCCAGTATGACAGCTTCCTGTCGGCTGGGCGACATGAGCGTATAGCGTTCGTATGGTGTGCGAATTTTTCGCTCGAGGGGCGTGCGTTCAGTACGACGGTCGGCTGGGCGCTCGTTTTACAACAGGGAGGCGGGGATAGCCATTTAAATTGTACAGTATGGGCGTGCTAAGGCCGTACGAATTGCGTATTTTGTGCGAAAATTCGTACGGCCGACCGTCGTACCCAGTGTAGGGTCTAGCCGCCGTAAGCAGGTACTTTACAATGGGAGTGTTAGGGGCGTGTATGTTTATACGCACGGGCGAACGTACGCATTCGCCCGTCGGACGGCACCGTCGTAGCTCTGGATCAGGCCCATAGTAACATACACATAGTAACATACACATAGTAACATACACATAGTAACATACACATAGTAACATACACATAGTAACATACACATAGTAACATACACATAGTAACATACACATAGTAACATACACATAGTAACATACACATAGTAACATACACATAGTAACATACACATAGGATCAGGCCCATAGTAACATACACATAGTAACATACACATAGTAACATACACATAGTAACATACACATAGTAACATAGTTGATGAGGTTGAAAAAAGACACCAGTCCATCAAGTTTAACCTATTATGGATCTCCTGCCATCCTTATCTTTATAATGAAATCAGGGCTTGAAGTGAGGGGGTATACGGGGGTATGCCACACCGTCACTTCTCCCACGAATTCATCTGAAAAGCTAAAAATCTTCATTCTCTTCTATTATTTCATACCGCCACTTCTAAATTCCCACTTCAACCACTGATTGAAATTGATCCAAATTGATACATAGCATAATGTGAAACTGGTATACAGCCTTCATGTTAATTTAAATCATTTGCTTCATGACCTCATCACTGAGAAAGTCCACTGAGCAGAATACAGCTGGGTATTAAAGAATTCATGTGCTGGATATACTGATCACACGCTCTCCAACAAGCTGGATGTGAGCTGCATGTACTGTACATAAAAAGAAATCTAGTTTGCAATGAAGGCAGAAGTGTAACAGCTTCCTGTTATCAGGACATGTGATGAGGGTGAAAAAATCCTTCTTGCTACTTTTGGTATCACCATTAGGCCACATGGCAGTGGAAATGTGACCACTTTTTTTGTTTACTGTATCTCAGGGATGCCGACGCTCCCGGAACATCCAGAAGGCACCCAAAATTCGGGCAGTTCTCTCGGGATCCCGGGAGAGCCAGCAAATCTCCTGCATGAGAAACCTTTCATTATAGTAATCAGGACTTGATGAAGTGATTTTTGTCATCAAGCCCCGCCCATGCCCTGAAACACTATGAAATACAGTAGTGATAAGCAGGGGCAGGTCTTCATTAAAACCCACCTCCAAGGATGTCATGTAGTGTACAGGTACAAAGTAGTCACGATCAAAGTAGACTGCAATGTCTACTAGAAATGGTGGATATTATTTGTGAACGCTTTTTTATTTTTTTTATTAATAACTATAAAAAATATTTTATACCTACACAATGTTTAAGCTGCGATTCCATAAAATGTGTATAACTCCTCTCGCTTGTATGGTGGTTACGCTAGCCAGACCCTACCTTAACATTTCTCCATCTTCCCCATGTAAAAACAGGGCTGCCTTCATTTTATTTCTTACCTGGCAGATCTCGGAGTGAAGAAATAGATTGCGGTATGGGGAGGGGCTTAATGATGCGATTTATACATCACTACTATAATCCCTATTGTTCATGAGTGGGCGGGCTTGATGACATCATCAAGTCCTGCCCATCTCTGGTAACACTAAAAAGTACTATAATAAGAGGCAGGGGGGTTGGGACTCCCGGGAGATTTGCCGGTTTTCTCTGGATAATTGCCCAAATTTTGGGAGTCTCCTGGATATCCCAGGAGAGTCGGCAGCCCTGCCTAAAACAGGGGATGGTGCGGAAATATGGGCTGTACGTAAAGGCTGAAGCCAGTCCCTACTGTCCTATTAGCATCTCTCACCCCGCCCACAGAGCGGAAGCGCTTCTGCTTCCAGCTCTGTCCCTCCCCGCCATCACACTACATGCACCGCAGCGCCATACATTGATTGTTAAATCATCAGTGAATAAATACTTCCAGTATTATTGTTAAAACTGTGAATAGGAGTTCAGCTGACTTCTTCATCGTTATAGAACAGATGAAAGTCGGTGACACTGCTGCTGATTAACAAGAGACCAAAGTGTATTCTTAATTTCTGTCTCCATTATTGGAGTCATGTTGTCTTAGATAACTGCCAGTCTTTGATTACCTCTTGGCCTACATGAAAATGGTTGTCTCCAGAGACCTCAATGCAGGGAAATAGCACACAATTTCTAAATTCTGTCATCATACCGCAATGACTTCTTCAACTGCATCATCAAGCAGATTGGCAAACACTTCAGGGAGTCAGGGAGATCACACGCTCTTCAGAGAGTCAGGGAGATCACCCTCTCTTCAGGGAGTCATGAAGATCACCCACTCTTCAGGGAGTCAGGGAGATAACCTGCTCTTCAGAGTATCATGAAGATCACCCTCTCTTCAGGGAGTCAGAGAGACCACCCTCTCTTCAGGGTGTCAGTAAGATCACCCTCTCTTCAGGGAGTCATGGAGATCACCCGCTCTTCAGGGTGTCATGGAGATCATCCACTCTTCAGGGAGTCAGTAAGATCACGCTCTCTTCAGGGAGTCAGGGAGATAACCCGTTCTTCAGGGAGTCAGGGAGATCACCCTCTCTTCAGGGAGTCAGGGAGATCACCCACTCTTCAGAGAATCAGTAAAATCACCCTCTCTTCAGGGAGTCAGGGAGATAACCCGCTCTTCAGGGAGTCAGGGAGATAACCCGCTCTTTAGGGAGTCAGGGAGATAACCCGCTCTTCGGGGAGTCTCCCTGATATTCAGTGAGTGTTGGCAATTCTGCAGTTACTCCGGATCCGCACCATTCTCATACAGGGTGACAGGCAAAGCAAGGAGCTATGTGACATGAATCTTGTAAGCCATCCCTCCCCCCCTCCCCACTGAATGGGCGGCAGACAGCAGGGTGCTATGAGACATGGCGTCTGTCCCAATACTTTGCAGGGTGACACAGACAGAATGGAGGCATTTGACATTGTAACTGCTGGCAAGCTTACAGTCTTCTATGCATCTGTCATTGCAACAGTATGAGTCATGTGCATTGCGTTCTCCCTGATGATTTGTTGGATCTGGTACAATCCATACATGATGAACGAGAATCGCAATTGCTATTCATTTTCCTGGGTACCGGATAGCTGGCATTCCCTGAGTGAACATTACAAAGCGAGCCAGCCCTGAACTCATTCCTGCAGCACGCTATACCCTGCATAGCTGACAGATATCGCGCTTCAAAGGACAGCAAAGCAGCTGCATGCTCTAAATATAACGTTAGAAGGGATATGATGGCCTTTATCTGCCCCCACATTAAGGAGCCTCCCTCCCACTCCCTAATCACCCTGCTCCATATTCCTGTTGCTGATACATCACTCATAATCTAAAGACTCTTCTGTGATCCTTGACAGGGCAAAGCAGGAAGCAGTTCTGCCTGGCAAAAAGCTGATTCACTCAAAAACCACACAGAGTTCCTCTCTACTTTTTATGTGTTTGACAGTGTTATGATAATACCACCAATCAGGGTGCAGCGTTTAAACTGGGCCCTGGTCTACGCTGGAACCCCTGATGCTGAGAACAGGCTTGTGCGGTAGGTAACTAGCAGGTCGTAGTCTGTACCTAGCAGGTGGTGGCCTCTGACGGTCATACTTATCTGGCAGAGAGACTAATCAACTGCAGCTGAACGTAAGAGACAGGGACACACAGGTGCCAGCAAAACATGATACAGGTGTGTGGTGAGGTGCACCCAGGGTACTAGGGTATAGACTGACAGTAACCAATGCAGCAGTAAAGGTGGAGAGATGATGAACACACTAGCCTCGATCCAGATGGCAGCGCATCCTGCGTTCCGTACTTGCGCACTCTAATGTTTGGATTAATACGTTCAATCCACATGCGCAAGTAAATGGGACATCAGGATAAGAAGTGATTAACGGCAAGAGGCACAAAGCAGATAACCCTCTGGTGCTATCTCTTCAAATACAATCTGCAAATGCGGGTTGTATAATGTGTTTATAAGGATTAAAAATGGTTGCCGATAGAACGGAATCTGCATTTGTAGTGTTTATGCTGTAAAGCAATGAAAAAATGTATTTACAGTAAAAATGTTAAAGTATTTCAAATTAATATTTATGTACTGTACCCTAAACCCAAAAACAACAACCTCATAATACACTGGCAGCGATTTCAGTTCTTTTTACACTGAGCGCAGGACAGCAATACAATAATAGTGTGAGATGGAATGCACACAGTAATAATAGTGTGAGATGGAGTGCACACAGTAATAATAGTGTGAGATGGAATGCACACAGTAATAATAGTGTGAGATGGAATGCACATAGTAATAATAGTGTGAGATGGAGTGCACACAGTAATAATAGTGTGGGATGGAGTGCACATAGTAATAATAGTGTGAGATGGAATGCACACAGTAATAATAGTGTGAGATGGAGTGCACACAGTAATAATAGTGTGAGATGGAGTGCACACAGTAATAATAGTGTGAGATGGAATGCACACAGTAATAATAGTGTGAGATGGAGTGCACACAGTAATAATAGTGTGAGATGGAGTGCACACAGTAATAATAGTGTGAGATGGAATGCACACAGTAATAATAGTGTGAGATGGAATGCACACAGTAATAATAGTGTGAGATGGAATGCACACAGTAATAATAGTGTGAGATGGAATGCACACAGTAATAATAGTGTGAGATGGAATGCACACAGTAATAATAGTGTGAGATGGAATGCACACAGTAATAATAGTGTGAGATGGAATGCACACAGTAATAATAGTGTGAGATGGAATGCACACAGTAATAATAGTGTGAGATGGAATGCACACAGTAATAATAGTGTGAGATGGAATGCACACAGTAATAATAGTGTGAGATGGAATGCACACAGTAATAATAGTGTGAGATGGAATGCACACAGTAATAATAGTGTGAGATGGAATGCACACAGTAATAATAGTGTGAGATGGAATGCACACAGTAATAATAGTGTGAGATGGAATGCACACAGTAATAATAGTGTGAGATGGAATGCACACAGTAATAATAGTGTGAGATGGAATGCACACAGTAATAATAGTGTGAGATGGAATGCACACAGTAATAATAGTGTGAGATGGAATGCACACAGTAATAATAGTGTGAGATGGAATGCACACAGTAATAATAGTGTGAGATGGAATGCACACAGTAATAATAGTGTGAGATGGAATGCACACAGTAATAATAGTGTGAGATGGAATGCACACAGTAATAATAGTGTGAGATGGAATGCACACAGTAATAATAGTGTGAGATGGAATGCACACAGTAATAATAGTGTGAGATGGAATGCACACAGTAATAATAGTGTGAGATGGAATGCACACAGTAATAATAGTGTGAGATGGAATGCACACAGTAATAATAGTGTGAGATGGAATGCACACAGTAATAATAGTGTGAGATGGAATGCACACAGTAATAATAGTGTGAGATGGAATGCACACAGTAATAATAGTGTGAGATGGAATGCACACAGTAATAATAGTGTGAGATGGAATGCACACAGTAATAATAGTGTGAGATGGAATGCACACAGTAATAATAGTGTGAGATGGAATGCACACAGTAATAATAGTGTGAGATGGAATGCACACAGTAATAATAGTGTGAGATGGAATGCACACAGTAATAATAGTGTGAGATGGAATGCACACAGTAATAATAGTGTGAGATGGAATGCACACAGTAATAATAGTGTGAGATGGAATGCACACAGTAATAATAGTGTGAGATGGAATGCACACAGTAATAATAGTGTGAGATGGAATGCACACAGTAATAATAGTGTGAGATGGAATGCACACAGTAATAATAGTGTGAGATGGAATGCACACAGTAATAATAGTGTGAGATGGAATGCACACAGTAATAATAGTGTGAGATGGAATGCACACAGTAATAATAGTGTGAGATGGAATGCACACAGTAATAATAGTGTGAGATGGAATGCACACAGTAATAATAGTGTGAGATGGAATGCACACAGTAATAATAGTGTGAGATGGAATGCACACAGTAATAATAGTGTGAGATGGAATGCACACAGTAATAATAGTGTGAGATGGAATGCACACAGTAATAATAGTGTGAGATGGAATGCACACAGTAATAATAGTGTGAGATGGAATGCACACAGTAATAATAGTGTGAGATGGAATGCACACAGTAATAATAGTGTGAGATGGAATGCACACAGTAATAATAGTGTGAGATGGAATGCACACAGTAATAATAGTGTGAGATGGAATGCACACAGTAATAATAGTGTGAGATGGAATGCACACAGTAATAATAGTGTGAGATGGAATGCACACAGTAATAATAGTGTGAGATGGAATGCACACAGTAATAATAGTGTGAGATGGAATGCACACAGTAATAATAGTGTGAGATGGAATGCACACAGTAATAATAGTGTGAGATGGAATGCACACAGTAATAATAGTGTGAGATGGAATGCACACAGTAATAATAGTGTGAGATGGAATGCACACAGTAATAATAGTGTGAGATGGAATGCACACAGTAATAATAGTGTGAGATGGAATGCACACAGTAATAATAGTGTGAGATGGAATGCACACAGTAATAATAGTGTGAGATGGAATGCACACAGTAATAATAGTGTGAGATGGAATGCACACAGTAATAATAGTGTGAGATGGAATGCACACAGTAATAATAGTGTGAGATGGAATGCACACAGTAATAATAGTGTGAGATGGAATGCACACAGTAATAATAGTGTGAGATGGAATGCACACAGTAATAATAGTGTGAGATGGAATGCACACAGTAATAATAGTGTGAGATGGAATGCACACAGTAATAATAGTGTGAGATGGAATGCACACAGTAATAATAGTGTGAGATGGAATGCACACAGTAATAATAGTGTGAGATGGAATGCACACAGTAATAATAGTGTGAGATGGAATGCACACAGTAATAATAGTGTGAGATGGAATGCACACAGTAATAATAGTGTGAGATGGAATGCACACAGTAATAATAGTGTGAGATGGAATGCACACAGTAATAATAGTGTGAGATGGAATGCACACAGTAATAATAGTGTGAGATGGAATGCACACAGTAATAATAGTGTGAGATGGAATGCACACAGTAATAATAGTGTGAGATGGAATGCACACAGTAATAATAGTGTGAGATGGAATGCACACAGTAATAATAGTGTGAGATGGAATGCACACAGTAATAATAGTGTGAGATGGAATGCACACAGTAATAATAGTGTGAGATGGAATGCACACAGTAATAATAGTGTGAGATGGAATGCACACAGTAATAATAGTGTGAGATGGAATGCACACAGTAATAATAGTGTGAGATGGAATGCACACAGTAATAATAGTGTGAGATGGAATGCACACAGTAATAATAGTGTGAGATGGAATGCACACAGTAATAATAGTGTGAGATGGAATGCACACAGTAATAATAGTGTGAGATGGAATGCACACAGTAATAATAGTGTGAGATGGAATGCACACAGTAATAATAGTGTGAGATGGAATGCACACAGTAATAATAGTGTGAGATGGAATGCACACAGTAATAATAGTGTGAGATGGAATGCACACAGTAATAATAGTGTGAGATGGAATGCACACAGTAATAATAGTGTGAGATGGAATGCACACAGTAATAATAGTGTGAGATGGAATGCACACAGTAATAATAGTGTGAGATGGAATGCACACAGTAATAATAGTGTGAGATGGAATGCACACAGTAATAATAGTGTGAGATGGAATGCACACAGTAATAATAGTGTGAGATGGAGCGTTTCTGATTGGTTAGCATGGAATCTCCTCTATATCTGAGCATCCCAACACTCTGATTGGTGGATGACCAGCGCTATCCATCAACTAGCATCCTGGATTCATGCGCACAGCTGCAGCATTGCACTGAAAAGAGACAGTGGGCTGCTTGATCGCTGTGATTGTGTTTAAATCACAATCAAACAGAGAGGAGCAATATCTGCCTGGCTCTCGGGCGCTGTTATGTTGGTGAATCCCTGCATGTGGGCATCATTCCAGGGCCTTCCCCCCCCCCCTTAATCTGACAGGCCCCTAGACTGCCCGGGCCCTGTACAGGGGTACTGGCTGTACCCCACTGCATGTCCGATGTGGAGAGGTATAGGTGAAGAATACCCCTGATCAGGGCTTCTGGCGCTCCACCTGCTATGTAATGTCACACATCGAGGTAGATGACTGCAGACCTGCACAGCGGGCCGATGTGCAGGGAAGTCCTCCCCTGTGCATCGCCCTCTGATGTGCAGCCTAGCGCAGCACTACAACAGCAAGTATCAGCATTAGTAGACAGGTGACAGTCTCATCTGTCCCTTACCTCTGATACCTGCAGCTGGAGAACTGAGGTGAGTATAGGTCATGGTTGCCTACTTTTGGAAATGAATATCAGGGAGATTGTGAGAGCACTATCAAGGCGCTGCACCAAAGGGGTGTGTCCTGTAGCACCAAAGAGGTGTGTCCTGTGAATAGCTCCACCCATAGGTGTATCTAGCACTGCCAGGAAAACTATAATATCAGTATTTATTGATTATTAAATTGTCAGTGAATACTTACAGTACTATCTTTATAGAAAAGCGAAAAGTGACGCTGCAGCAATCAGGGAGATTACCAAACACTTCAGGGAGTCAGGGAGATCACCCAATCTTCAGGGAGTCTCCCTGATATTCAGGGAGAGTTGGCAACTATGGTATAGGTGGTGGGCCCCTCCCCTCTCTCTGGGCCTGGGACAAAAGTCCCGTCTGTCCCCTTCCCCCCTGATCAAGCCTTTCTCAAGTTATCATCTAATCCCTACAGATCTAGAAAAGCGAGATGGGGAGCGTTAGCAGCATCATTATTATTCACTGTCATGGGGCAATCACATAGCACCAGTATCCTTACAAGCAGAGGCCTGATTACACGTCCCCCATGTTCTGCCTGAATTCTAGCACCTCATCTGCTTCCACTGTGGAGTGCAGCCCCCTCCTCACCAGGCCTGGCAACAAAAATCTTGGGGCATGGTATACTTATTGCAGGGGTCCCTCTGAACCCCAGGGCCTGTCACAGCTGTCCCCCCCTGCCCTCCCCCTGTCACCGGGCTTGCTCCTCACACACACACACACACACACACACACACACACACACTCTATCCTTTATACATCGGTACACTGTGTAGTGAGATGTTGTTGGGAGAGGTCACTCGCTCTGGGTCTACAGAGAAGAAACAGCTGTTTTTAGCTACAATAACAGAAACATCACATGAGGAACTTCCTGCCGCTGCTAGAAGACAGGAGGAGGTATCGCTACTCTGTGCCTGGAATCTGTATAGGACCTGCGGAAATACATGCATGTAGAGCCTGTACGGGACCTGGGCTGTGTGTACATGTCATGGTGTAGTTACGCATGTACTGGACATGCACTGTACATGTGTCACGGTACAGTAGTGTCTCTACTGCTACTGCTTCTGTGCTCTGTGTATACATCACACTTATTATTAGGGGTAGTGGACTGTATTCAGACTTCAGAGTGCTTTAAGAACGCAGAAAATAGCAAATGTCCGCATGTATGTGGCCAGTGCGTCCCTATGACTCTCCCCTCTGCCGGACGGAATTTAGCTGACTTTCGCGTCCATAGCTCCACCCTAACTTTTCTGTGTGTATCGTTGTGCGGCTGTAGCAAATGTACGTGCAAAAGTGCCTAACCCAGCCCTACCGTGCAATGTAAGTGCCTCCCTCCACCCACATGACATATTCTCCCACGTACGGAGTATTATCACGCCCTGTCTTCCGGAGTTATGGTACGGAAATAAACTTACGTGGCATGCGTATGTTTGCAATTGTTGTAAAGTCTGAATACGGTCCAGAAGCCCTGGCTCTCTAGGTGGGCAATTCTACTCTTCTTTAAGGGGGTTTCAAGTCTTTCCCCACCTAGTGGGTGTATTTAATTGTACTCATATGATAATAGAGCTCTTTTATGGCAATAATGGGGTAGATCCAGAACTACGTTTGCCGTACGTTTCCTCGCGTAGCGTATTTACGTGTGCGTACCTTCTATACACTCCCCTTGTCACACCCCTTGAATGTACGTATTTTGACCAAGATCCGCTTTCCAAACCCTACCTTAACTTTTGCCCACGTAACCGATGTCATCCG
>WWET01001542.1:78123-104080 GCA_011038615.1 Limnodynastes dumerilii | reverse complement strand
GATGGGGCGGGGTGTAGATGATTGGGAGAGGATGAGGGACTTAAAGAAGGATTGCTTGGCCAGGGCAAGAGCAGAGGTAAAAGAGGAGAGCATTCTTTTGAACGAAAATACGCATGGTAAATTAAGGTACTCTTAAGTGCCATTAGACTTCTAAAAACGAAGGTGGGGGGGTGGGTTCGGGGGCTTGGACAAGAGAGTGGATCGGCCCACGCCTAACTCTTTCTTGTCTCTGAACACAGTCCTACAACTGCACATGCTTCTATCCTGTACTTCAGTAGCCAAAATAGAGCGTATTTGGAGGCACAGCAGCAGAGAGCTTGCTGATTGGTGCCCGTCTGCCACGTGCCTTCCTATCTATATGTCCTGTTTACTTGTGCATGTGGATTGAACATTCGCCCATTGAGTACGCCAGTACTGTACACAGGATGCACTACCATTTGCACTTAGATCTGGAGGACCAGTGATTATAGGATCATTTATCACGTGATGATGACGTCATACCCGACAGCCAGTCAGTGAGGAGGGGGCAGAGAGGAGGTCCGTACCTTGCTCTCTGCTCCTGCCGATGTGTGCCATGTGGGGTGCAGGAGGTGGCAGTGTGCTGGGGTGTCACCGAGGACACCAAGCTGGATACAATGGAGGTGGAGTGCCCCCTTCAGGGCTGGCGCCCGGAGATGACCACCTCCACTGTCTCTGCCAGTTTCGCCCCTGGATATCTCTACTAACTGAGTATATAGTGAGAGTTCTGCCCATTGTCTATATTATACAAAGGATGACTTGTGGACAGGCGGAGATCCCAAAGGGAAGCCATAGATGCCTGCAGGGGGTGGGGTTTAATGACGTGATTTATGCAAATTGCATCAATAAGCCCCTCCCCTGGCCACAAATGACCCCCTTCTTTTGGTTTACTAGTGATAGGGGTGGAGTTTGATGACGTAAATTGTGCCATGAAGTCCCTCCCTGCCCTAGTAACACTAGGATACTAGTGTTGCCAGGCAGGGGGGCAGAACTTGAGGCCTCAAGCCCTATGCAGGAGATTTGCAGTCTCTCGCAGGATACCGGAAGAACTGCCCAAATTTCAGGAGTCTCCCGGGTATTCCGGGAGAATCGGCAACCTTGAGATAACAGAAACAGAGCCATACATGGGAAAATATAAAGGAAGGTTTACGACTGATTGAAGTGCGTGAGTAAGAAAGTGCCCTGGACTTTGCACAAAGCTGGGTGCGTGCAAGCTTCTAATGATTATATTTTAGGCATCGGGGCAAGGCATTATGGGAATACTTAACGTCGTTGCTTCGTTTGTCATTTATTATTTTTATTTTTAGAGACTGTTCTGAAAATAGATGAGTCACACAGAACAGAACAGAAGATGTTGGGCTCCCATCAGACAGAACCCCCTCATTATCTTGCTGGACACCCCATCCAGTTAAAGAGCTCTGGTAAAACCCCTGGCATGCAGATGAAGGGAGGAATGTGTCAGACATGACAGACACACAGACAGACGGAGAGGAGGGAAGCCGGTCAGTCCTCTCCCTGGTGGGTCGAGATTTCTGTGTATATACGGAGTCAGTCTGAGTGCAAGCTGATCAGACAGCAGTAACGCGGAGGGGGAGCGGGCTCAGCCATCACACAGGATGTTTCCCACAAACACAATTACATGATGGCTTTTGTGGTAAAACAAAACTCTTAAGAGAAAGTGTATGTGGCAGAGTAACATGAGCACCATCTATTTCACTCTGTATCCATGAGCACATTCACTAACAGGACAATGCCTCGATAAATGAGAAAGGACTGGATTCAGAGTAAAAATCCTGGGCAAAACCATGTGCAATTTTTGGGGGAAGTCAAATGAATGTTATTCTTTGCATGCAGGTAGAATACTTTAATTTTGCTTACACAGATACACTACACTACAGATACACATCCACCTACACTAACCTGAGCGTAGTAACGCCCCCTCAGCCGTTACTACGGTGATAGTACGGACGCCCGATCTATGATCGGGTGTTTCCGTAGGAACGCCGGGCAACATCTGCCCGGCGCATGTGCAGATCAGGTTTTAAGCTGATCTTACGCTGCTGGCTGGCGTCTTAACGCCAGCCAGCGTAGGTCTGGATCAGGCCCAATGAGAGGTCTGGAGACACCAAAGCCAGAGAAGTACAGGAAATCTGAATTGGCCACTCACAAAGGGTCGGATCTAGGACTCTGCCGCCAACTTCAACTGCCGATGGTGAGTCACTGCACAGTTCAAAGTTCCGTAGGTGTGAGGGGAGACCACTCCCTTTGCCCATACAGGACTCCTGAACCCACGACCTTAAAATTGAATTCATTTGCCATGGCGGCCTGCGAGTAAATGAGAACCGGGCATAAGGGCTTAACCAAGACATTACTGTACAATTTAAATACCCCCCCCCCCTTCTGTATACATGATGGGTCGTCCCGCTCTTCTGTCGCAAAGGCTTCGCACGCGGAATTCAGGATCCTAAAGATCCAGATGTAGATGGAAAGCATAACCCATTAGCGAGAGCAGTACAGAGCAGTGGATGGGGACCAGGTAAGTGTAGCAGACTACCTGGTGCCCTTGTTGAGATTTACTAAACTAAAGTGGAGATGTTGTCCATAGAAACCCATCAGATTCTAGCTCACATTCTCTAGTTTGTAACAGGAAAGTGAGATCTAGAATCTCCACTTTTCCTTTTCTACAGTTTAGTAAATCTGGCCCTAAGACTCATTTCATGTTTAACACGTTTAACACGTAAATCCAACTGCAAGGGAAAATAAAACAAACCAACAAAAATAAAACATCAAAAATCCCCATAAGATAAAGCAGTAACACTCGCAGACTACAACCAGCCCAAACTAAACATGACGCTTGGGATTCCCCAGCAACTCGGGTCAATGAGATCCTATTTTTTACACTTAGATTGCATGAGATAATGAAACGTTGTGGGAAGTGATTTAGAATTCATATATACACTCAAAAATGATAGTTTGGCAATGTGTGAATGTCGATGAAAATAAAATAGATAGGGTTGTTTTCCTGACAACACTAAGGTCGATATTATTATATCAACCTTAGTGTTGGCAGCACTCAAAAGTCCTACACTAACACTAATCATTACCGCAGCCTAACCCTAACCGCAGCCTAACTCTAACTCTAACTGCAGCCTAACTCTAACCCTTAACAGCATCGGTCTAACCCTAACGTCAGCCTCACCCTAACTCTAACTGCAGCCTAACCCTAACCGCAGCCTAACTCTAACTGCAGCCTAACCCTAACCCTTAACAGCATCAGCCTAACCCTAACGTCAGCCTCACCCTAACTCTAACTGCAGCCTAACCCTAACCTCAGCCTTACCCTAACTCTAACTGCAGCCTAACCCTTACCTTAGCCTCACCCTAACTCTAACCGCAGCCTATCCCTAACCTCAGCCTCACCCTAACTCTAACCACAGCCTAAACCTAACCTCAGCCTAACACTAACCTCAGCCTCACCCTAACTCTAACCTCAGCCTCACCCTATCTCTAACCACAGCCTAACCCTAACCACAGTCTAATCCTAATCCTAACCATAATCCGAAAATGAAGTATAGTACTCACCTGGATGCCCTGCATTAACCAGGTACGGAAAGCATGCCAACTTCAAGAATTTTAACCTAATTGTAACCCTTAATCATGCCCTGGGTGAGGGGGTTAATATATGTGAAACATAAGCATTTACTCAGGGGTTCTTAGCCAGTGGTACTATTTGGTACTTGGACCACTGTCTGGGGGTAATCAGGACAACTGGGCAAGCTTGTCAGGTGGTAGTAACCGTACTTGTACTTTAACCAAGTGCGATACCATAATCCATTCAGTCCTCTAGATACTTAATAAGGTCTCTAGAGGACAAAATTAATTATGTAGAAAGTGTACTTTAAAACCACTGCAAAATATGTTGGGAAAAAGAAAAAAAAATATATGTGTCTACATGATCTGCAAAGTGGTACTTGACCTGATTCCATAGTGGATAACTGGTACTCCCCGAATAGAGGTTGAGAACCACTGATTTAGAGTCTAAAATCACAAATTAGGAAATAATGTATGCTAGAGACACGGAATCGCCATCAGTGGTGGATTGGGAACTTAAAGTGGAGAAAAATCTGCACAAGTGGGCGGGATCAACTACTGGTGGGGTCCCAAAAATCTGTAAACTAGATCAGTAGAGAATTAACAAAAGCAGTGCAAAATATATGGGGGCAGGGTTATGTTTTGCAGGGTTAAAGACAACTGTTATGTAAAAGAGTTACAAGTAAATACAACATCTACTGACTAGTATTTCACAATCCAATAAAGACATTTATAGTGACCTCTATGCAATGCAGGTGCTCACTGCCACCTAAGTGACCACCATGCGAAACATACAGCATCCTAGTGACCACCACCCAGTAAATACAGGATCCAAGTGACCACAACCCAATACATACAGCATCCTAGTGACCCACAGCCCAATACATACAACATCCTAGTGACCAACACCCAATACATACAGCATCCTAGTGGCAACCACCCAATACATACAGCATCCTAGTGGCCACCACTCAATACATACAACATCCTAATAATCTCCATTCAATACAGACATTATTTTAGCAATCATCATCCATGACAGTCAACATCCTAGGTTACTTCAACTAAAAAAGGAGCTGCTGTCTAATCAGCCCCTGCCTATTATGTAGCGTGTATGCATGGTGGACAGGGGATATGGTAATCATACAGTAAGAGCTTGGTTGTGCCATAACCATAACTCACCAGCTCCATTTACCGTGGGGCTGGTGTGTAAAACTTAAGGTAGGGTCCTGGGTATGGAATAGTGTAGTGTTCCTGCATGTATGGTACTTAGGATCATGCTTGCATAATTCATGATCCAGACCACTGTGCTACTTGTCCAGAGCAGTGGCTACACTTTCACACCATAACACAACAAGCACCATAGCTCTCCCTATAGCTGTGGACACAGCCATTTATAACCTTCTGCAAAATGTGTTCTATAAATATCCAATATTAGTATGAAATTATCTCCCTCTGGTGATTCTCTCCTGGTGTTTAAAATAACTTAGATTCCATAAATTCCTTAATTCCCACCCCAGGGCTGGAGAAGGGGGGTATGGAGGTGTGGGGGAATAAGCTCCGAATTCTCAGGGTAATATCATATTTAAAGGCTTGCGTGGGCGGCTTCTAGAGATATTCCCAACGTATAAAAGTTAACCCCATGTTATCACTCAGCAATAGCTATCTGGTGTGGTCATGTGACAGCTCCAAGACACATCTCTACCAGAGTAACACCCGGGTCTACAGCCGTTGTGGAACTACACATCTCAGCAAGCCCATAGGAATTTTTTTTTTACTCATAAAGCAGCCACAGAGATTCTGTTTACCTGAGCTGCTTGGAATGTTCCATTCACCTGCTTAAGTAAAGGAATGATGACATCAGCCTAAATAAATGGTAGTTTCCATAAAATTTCCTTTGACTAACCGAAGAGGCTAGAGCATGATGCCATGGGTGACTCAGGTGGAAGGCAATATACTGAGTGCCTATACTGAGTATACTGAGTCAGGCTATGCAGGGGAGCATTACTGAGAGCTGTGCAATGTATCTGCAGAGACCACAATACCATATAACAGGGGCAATATAACCCAAAAAGGAGAAATACATAATGCAAATATAACATGACTCTGGACACCTCATTCCAGTGGACTGTGAGTCTTTACAACTAAACTATTCATCGTTGACGGCATCATTATTGCTAATTGTTTATGATTAGTATTGTTACATTAATTATGTTCATTAACCATTTCAGAGGAAACAAAAGAGTAAAATTACCCTTAGCACGGCAGTTATAGAAGGACCATGAGAGAGAGAGAGAGGTAAAGGCCCCGATCCAGACAAGTCATTGGAGTAAGTCCCCTATCACGGAACATCTGCGCAGGCGTGCGCAAGATGTCCTGCGTGCGTGCTTACTGTCGTATGTAACTTAATTATGTACGATCGTAAGTACGCCCAAGGGGCAGACAATTCATTTAAGATGGTCGTATTCCTGCCATACAAGCCGTGTAAATTAGGGGTCTTGGAAGGGAAGCCCCGTTACGACTAGTCGTCCGTATGGCCGCAGATCTTGTCGTAAAAACTTAAATCTGGAAACGTAAGTGTCCAGATTTATTACCATCAGCGGGGAGAGCAGCGTGCACCACCCCCCCCCGCCGCTACGTGCGCGTGCCTACAGATCCCCGCTCGTTTCACGTCTGGATCTGGCCCAAAATGATCAAGAGAGGGGAAGAGAGAGACACATAGGAATTTTAGGCTGCAGTAGATGGAGGGTTAGGGTCAGGCTGCAGGGGAGGGAGGGTTAGGGTCAGGCTGCCAGGAAAGTAGGGTTAGGGTAGTAACAGGGGAGTGTTAGGGTTAGAATTAGAGAATGGACTATTTTTTCTTACATCTTAGCAGAACAGAGCTTTCGGTGCTCAGTGGATCGATTGCTATTCCTCATCGAGGCATAACAATCGAAATCCCAGCAAGTTCGCAACTACCTGGGAGGAATCTGATTTTTCGAAAATCTGATTTTCTATGTGGGGACCTACACCAATTCGGAAACAAGACTGCTCATCTTTAATTATCCATATGCTATGAAGAAACTATGGAACTTTTAACATAGGAGGTAAACAAAAAAATAAGTAACAAATAAAAACCCTATACATTTTTCACACAATAGATGAATGTAAAAAAGAAATCATACAATTGATGTACACAATAGAGGCCTGGTATAAAGAGGTTATAGTTTGGGTTGGTTGCTATGGGCAACATATCACCAATTTAGTTAAGAGACCGTGTAGTTTCCAAGTCCCAAATGCCGAAAACACCACTTTTTCCTTTTAGTACGTCTCTACTTTCTTTATACACAGCCTAGTCTCACATGAGATAAATTATAAATAACTTGAATTTCAGCTATAAATCTACACTCCAAAAAGAATTCAGAATTGAATGTCTTTGCCGGGAATCAAACAGATTCCACTATCAAAATGACACCTTACTTTCCCTGGTCTTTAAATTGGACATTTTACCTACACAAGTCTCTGTTGGCCATCTTTTGAAGAAGCGGCCACTGTGAAAGGTGAACAGCGTATCCATAGACTGCATGCCAAGGACATTGATTAAGAAGACAAAATGGCAGCCTCCTCTGGGTGTAGACAGACTGTGGTCATCTAAACTGATCCCAAAATACCCAAAACATAGTGAGAGGTGCACTCGGTGGTGAGGTCTTGAGAATTTTCACACTCAAACTTCATTCCATACAATGCCATTTCAGAAGAAAAATGGGCTATGCTTCCTCTCTGCCCGCTAAAGTGGCCTGGGGTAAGCATGGTAATTGCACAGTATGGGAGGGGTATCCCACACTCGTGCGGATCAGCGGTCATACGGAGCGCTGATGCTTTAAAGCCCGCACAGGAGAGTCTGTCAAACAACAGACTCCCGCACATACGGAAAGCGTGCAGGAGTCTGGATCCGATTCTTTAACACTATTTTAATACAAATCGTTGCCAAACGTTGGCGAGTTTAACACAAACTCGATGTGATTAAAATCACCAGACATCGCTGCCCCTTATTAAATTCAGTGATGTGCAGCGATTTTTACTGGCAATTTAAAATGCCCCTTAGTAAATCTGGGCTTTAGGGTAGGGCTGCGGAGATTGGAGTTCTAGGGTTAGACTGCGTGCAAGGAAGTCTTAGGGTTACGCTGTGTGGAAGGGAGTCTTAGGATCAGGCTGTGGGGAGGGGAGTCTTGGGGTCAGGCTGCGTGAAAGGAATTCTTAGGGTTAGGCTGCGGGGAAGGGAGTCTTAGGGTTAAGTTGCGGGGAAGGGAGTCTTAGGGTTAGGCTGCAGGGAAGGGAGTCTTAGGGTCAGACTGGAGGGAAGGGAGGGTTATGATTAGTGTAATGGAAGGGGAAAGTTAGAGTTAGTGTAATGGAAGGGGAAAGTTATAGTTAGGGTAATGGAAGGGGAGGGTTAGGGTAAGGATTAGGGTAAGGGTTGGGGTTACATTAATACTCACTATCACGAACCGCGGCAGACGCCGCACTTACCTGCTTCCTGGTTCCCTGACGGCGTCCCTCTCCCGGCGCGACTCACTACTTGCCGCTGCATCTTCTTTTTTGGTGGATTGATTGCTTCTCCTCTGCAAGGCAGAAGTAATCGATTTCTGAGCCAGTTTGTAAATGACTGGGAGAAAACGTCTCTTTCCATAAAGTGGCGAGCGACTCTCAGCCATGGAGGAGCACTGCCACACATAGCGGATACATCTGGAAACATTTCATTTATAAAGGAGGGACACCTATACCATTATGTACTGTATTCAGAATGAATTAACCATATGCATGCCGTGGGCGTAAGTTGCCATTTTTTTCGAACTGCGCATATGCGCGGCAGACGTTATGCATTGGATCTCAGTGCGAATGGATCTGATTCCCGTATGTGTATAACTCCATATGACAGGGCGTGGTAACACTTCATACGTTCGAGAATACGCAGTGTGGGTTGTACAGTATGGGCTGGGATAGGCACTTCCACACGTCCCAGCACTACGTCCACACAACAATAAGCACGGAGAAGTTAAGGTAGGGCTATGGTCGTGTAAGTCAGCTAAATTCTGTAAGTGAGAGGGGAGAGTCATGGGAGGGCGATAGCCACCTACGTGCGGATTTTTGCCACTCCCTGCATACGGAAAGGTCTCTTAAGTCTGAATACGCTCCTGTGTTACTGGGTCTCTAAGAGATAAAAGTGTAACTCAAATCTGCCTCCATTCATCTCAATCGGGGCCAAGGGTTTAGTAAAGTTTGGTAAATTGAGGTATAGAGGACCAAAAATCCAATTTTTCATCATTTTTGGTACATTCAGATTAGAACTACTAGAACTTCCGAGCTACCTGATCGAACACATTATCATCCATCCAAACTTAAAGGGAAGCCACTACTAACACTGTGCCGTATTCACACCTAAGAAGCGTCTTCTTCTTAGTTGCGTAGATTTCGGAAATTACCTGCTATGCTTGTGTAGTAGGTCATTACACTATCTACGTGCCTGGTATGTACGTAGATTGCGTCCATGCAGTCTTTAAAGCCCAAACGGATTAGTTTAGTTAGAAAGAGGCGGTGTAATGCCACCTCGGAGAGTGATTAGGTAGAAGTGGGAGGGGGGAGGGATTTAGATTAGATGGGGAGGGTGAGGGGGGGGGAGAGGCATTGGGCTGGATCCAGACCTTGTTAAGTGCATGAATTTAGTTACTCCTGGGCTCTTGTGCTGGTGTGAAGTGTGTGAAGTATAGATAACATATGTCGCCTAATTTGTTACCTTTTTATTATTTAGTAAATATCTGCCACTGTGAATAATGTTTTTAAGTTTTAATGAAATTAAGATTAATGGGCCAGATCCTAAACTACGTACATGAGCGAATTTACGCTAGCCGCTGACGTAAAATTGGCGGTTTGTATTTACTGCGCATGCGCACGCCAGATGTTACGCCACGTAACTCTGAACATACGTACCAACAGCGTAACTACGAACGAAGGGGCGGTATCATCCATACGACACCCGTAGTTATGTTTGGTAGATGGAGGGAGGCATTTAGATCGTACAGTATGAGCCGGGTTAGTCAGTTTCGTACGTGAATCCATTACATACGTAAGTGCTTACACTATGAAAAGTTAAGGTACGGTTTGGAAAGTGTAAAATGGCCAAAGTACGTACGAGCGAGGGGAGTGCATAGAAACTACAGTATGCTAGCGGAAATACACTACGCGTTCAAACGTAACAAGCTTGTGGGACTGGATTTACCGCCATGTTTTTAAGTTGAATCTATTGCTTACTGGGATGTTAGGCCTGATCCAGACTTAATAACCACAGCCAATGTATACACGTGGCATGTGTAAATTTGGCTGTGAGAACGCACTATGCATATACGTGGCAGATATTACGCATTGTAACTCTGATCGTACGTTAATTGTATGTAACTCCGTACCATAGGGTGTGACATCCCTGCGCAAATCAATAATATGCATTGTGGGCGGGGGGAGGCATTTAAATTGTACAGTATGGACTGGGTAAGGCACTTACTTATGACAAGGTAATACGTACGACCAGAGATACGCAAAGGAAAAGCTAAGGCTGAGTTCTGAACACGTAAATCAGCTAAGTGACGTGCTTGAGAGGGGAGTGCCAGGGGGAGGGCATTAAACTTAGTAGCGTGTAACTCGGGCACGCTTGTGTACGTAAAACAACCTTACGTCTGGATCAGGCCCATTGCGGATAGTGCACCTGACAAGGGTTTAGCAATAACTTGCATGACTCTTTGTGGCTAATTTGCTGTTTGGTTCTATGTGCTATTAACCTTCGGTAGCACCCACTAATATTTTTCAGCCTGTGTGACTCCAATTTCTTTGGTTGTCATACATAGAGCCACAGCCGCAGTGCCAACTCACTGTCCCCTGTCTTTGAAGTACAGTATACTCTACTGCCACACTTCAACCAACCTGTGCATGTGCCAGATGGGGAATAATTTGCGGTGGAAGTCCCTGCTTAGAAAGATGGTTTTGCAAAATAGGGACAAGCGAAACTTCCTTTTAGGCTGTCCCTATTTCGAATACCCATCTAATTTTGAATTTTTTGTTCAGAATTGGTGAATATGCCTATCGCATACTCACCCATTCATTTTCACCAAAAATTTGGAAACGTCGCCGCCACCGCCAAACACTCTGTTGAACCCGCCACTTCAGTGGACCACCGGTAGAGGTGAGTAACCTCTCTGGGGACTTAGGGGAAGGGAGGGTTAGTGTTAGGGCCAGGCTGTGGTGAAGGGAGGGTTAGGATCAGGCTGCGGAAAAATGGAGGGTTAGGGTCAGGCTGCCGGGAATGGAGGGTTAGGGTCAGGCTGCAGGGAATGGAGGGTCAGGGTCAAGCTTTGGGAAAGGGAAGGGAGGGTTAGGGTAATAGAAGTGAAGAGTTAGGGTTAGAATTAGAAGGAGGGTTGGGGTTAGTTTTGTCACTTACCTTTCAGAGCACCGAGGCATAAGCAATCAATATCCCAGCCAGTTTTGAAACTGGCATGGAGAAAACGGCCCTATCAGAATAGGGCCTTTCTAACCGGGGACCCACACCCAATAAATTGCTCCTGCCCCTCCCCCTCACTAGCTTTATATACAGTTGTGATTAGTTCAAGCTTTCCCAAAATCAGGGAAATCTCTACCATGCATGGCGGGCCCACCTGCAGGGGGAAGTTAAATATGGCTTTTGAAATCATTAAACCTTTGTTTACTTACAATTAACAGCTACACATATTTTCTGTCCTACAGAAAGATTGTATAACCAATCTTGTGAATTGAATAGGTGCTGTCAACTTCATTGTCTGAGCCAGCAGCTGCTAATTGGTAAATAAACAAACCTTTAATGACTGCAATCTAACTTTCCCACCATGTCTCGAAATGAGTATTTTAGAATGAAAAGCAGTATCTGAACACCACTGTATCTTCCTTTAATAAAAGTAAAGGTTACTTTAGGAGTGTTATTGAACCCCATGGCTACGTCAAAGCAGTGACTATAAAGCAGAAGCTGTTCTTCCCTGAAACACGGTCAGTGAAGAACAGCGTAGGCCTGGGTGCCATCATCAGTGAATTAGAATTTCTGAGCAGCTGCAGCTACGGCAGTACTTTGCAATTAAGTTGCATCAGGTCAAAACCCAACGTACCCCCTAAAAGGGGTTAATTAGTCCCTGCACATGGGAACATGGATATCACAGCCCTATGAATGTGGATCTCTAAATATCTACCGCATCAGGATCCAATTAAAAATGTGTCTGATCTCAGCATACGGCGCAATGTTATGAAAGAAGAAATGTATATAAATATTTTTTGTTTGGCATGAAATCTCCCACTTGTAACTATCTCAGCCTCAGGTGTTCAAAGGAAAATACAAAAGAGGCTGAGATGGGCAACAGCCGGGGAAAAAATGCTTTGTAAAACCGTACCATGTTGTATAACCTGTGGGTACATGAAAAATACATATGCCAACTTAGCCTTTGAACATCTATTTGATTTTATTGTGGTCATTTTTCTTTCAGTGTTTTATTGAGACAAGAAAGCTTTTTTACAAAAAGGAACGTTTGTTTACTCAACTTCAAAGCTTTATTTGAAAAAGTAGAGGAGGAAATGTGGAACAGTCACTTCTATTCTCTGCTATGTAACTGATATATTCTATTTCTAGAACATTCTTCAGTGATGGACTGCTACATAAAAGATAGCACAAACTGGTCAATACCAATGAAGAAACAAAATTGTCCTGGGTTTTTAAGTGCTTTAAACTTTGTGGACTGAATACAGAATTGATCAAGAGAGCTGACTTACTACACAAGCACAATGGACCAGATCCAGACTTAGGGCTCTATTTACAAAGATCATTTTAATGTGATATTGCCAGTTTTCAAAACTGGCTCTATCGCATTAAATTTAAGTTTATCATATTTACAAAATGCCGGAGTGGAGTTTTATACTCCGCTCCCGGCGTCAGACTAACGCCAGCTCAGACTGGTGTTAGTGGTAAGTATTCTGGCAATGTCCCCATATACCCCTAATAAGGGACCCATATGCAGTGAAGGCTTGCTTTTAAGAAGTCATCCCCGTGCAACAGCCAGAATGCTCTTAGAACAGTGCGTGTTCCGGCTGCATAGAGGGAGAAGGTGGTGCTACAAAAGTTAAAAAGATTACATGCTATCAAGCTGATCATGTGTGTTGTATAAATGTCTGTTTTAAGTTAGTCAGCACATCCAGGGCTTGTTACCCATCTGTTCACTATATTACCAGTTTTACTAGTTTTAAATATTTGTTGCAGTGTCCAGTATTAATGATAATAACTTGTTATTCTGTATCTAACATATGGTATAATCATATGTCAGGGAGAACAAAGAGGGTCTGATCACGTGTGCATACAACATATCTCCAATAGCGTAACTTATTTCTGCATATTTTCGCACTGCACATTGTCGGAAACAATCATGTGCAAATGTACAAATTCCAGTCAGAGAGCAATGCACACTCATGACTGCCTGTGACTGAAGGGGCGTTACATTGGAGGGAAGGGTTGGAATAACCTAGGCTATTTGCAGTAAGGTTATGTTCCCACAAATGAGCTCAGTCTAGGCCTGAATGATAACATAAGTGCATTCAATTTCAACCTGATTATTTGCACCACCTACAGGACTGTACAAGAATCTACAACAACATTGGAGTTACTCAATATATGGAAATATGTCGCCTAGTTGAATCAGGGGAAGCATGTGGCTTTTAAAACACAATTTTTGTTATTTGATTAATTTTATTTTATGTAATAATTATTTTATTTATGACTATAATTTAACCAACATTTTCTTTAAATATATCAGTGGACTCCTCCTGCACTTGCACCTGGATGGCAGGAGAAGGGAAGGTCACATATTTGTGCTGGACTATTATGCAAGTGCAGACTTTAGCGTTTGTTTAGAAAGTAACACTTAAGCTTTAGAAATGCAAAGAAAAGATATTGGTTAGAGTGGCGATGTGGGGAAGCAGAAAGTGGTCAATTCAAATCAATACATACACAAATCAGGATAGCTTAGATAGAGCGCGACAGAACACACACTGGGGTCTGCTCTCCCCAGCACACAAAATACAAGCAAACTAAAGTATGATGAGCGCTAATCAATCGCTAGATGCTATGGTAAAAAGGGAATGGCTCTAGTTATAGTAAGCAGATATATTTATTATAACAATGATAATAATACACATATAAAACATTCATAAAAGGATATAAGAGTCCTCCTATATTGTATGGCGTTTATGGAAATTCCAAGCAGCAGACAGTCTAGAGCGATGTAGGAAATAGTTGTAATTGCAATCAATAAAGTGTTGAATTAATGACTTTCGGGCTTATAGAACAAGAGTTGGTCAGATCATATGGTGCATATCCAATGAGTGCACAGTGATAGATATAGGGCATATGCTTGCGATTTCATTCTTCTGATAATACTCATAATTTTTGGATGGAATTTTGAGCTTTGTACATTTGTAGATTCTATTGCACACAGAGCATATCCCCCGTTTCACCATTGTTTGTTTGGTTGCATTGCTGTTTTTGAGGTTTGGTTTTGCCCGATATCCCTGAGGTAGGAGTGAAATGCTGCGTGTTGGCTGTGAGTCCCACTTTACCATACTGTTTGATATTAATCACATGCATACACTGCTCATAACACTGCCCATACTTTCTAATGTATATACAGTCACTCACTCACTCACTCCCGCTCTGTTCTTTCTTACCTTTCTTTTCTTTAATCTCTTGTACATCATCTTCTAGTGTGCTCCACTGCTCAGCTGAAGTTAGGGTTCAGCCCAGCCGGCGTAAGGAAGGGGCCATACGCCCGCACAGGGGGAGTGCCAGGGTAAGTGAACGCCGATACGCTGTGCTTTAGTAAGCACAGCGCATCGACGTACCTCTGGATCCCTCACCCCTACGGCTGAAGTTATGGTAGCCTTCAGCCGGCGTAAGGAAGGGGCCATACGCCCGCACAGGGGGAGTGCCAGGGTAAGTGAACGCCGATACGCTGTGCTTTAGTAAGCACAGCGCATCGACGTACCTCTGGATCAGGCCCCTCACCCCTAAATACAGCCCTGCTCCTGTCCCAACAGTTCCCATCTGTAGTAAATCACTTTCTCCCTGTGTGACATTACCCTATTAAACACATCTTGTACTGGACTTGGCTTAGATGTAATCTTCCTTTTGCTTCACACTTTGTTTATAATTTCTTTCTGATCTCTTTCCACCTCCTCTTGTATCGCACCATCTGTGTTATTTATCTCCTGTCTCTCTCTGGGCAAATTTCCATCGTTATCCCCATTATTTACATAGTTACTTCCTCTCTCCTCCTTACCACTATGCTCATTCTCCCTACTGCTCTCTGTTTATTTCTCTATTCCTTCTATGAATATATATCATTCATCATTTATTTTACCCCAGCCACCCCTGGCTGTTATCCCTCTCTCCAGCTTTCCCTATTTAGGATTACTGATTCATGCTTCCATTCACCGCTCGGGATGATGATGATTTCCTTTCTTCCAGTCATACACTTCATCATTCATTAAATTCATTCCACTCATACTCTGGCTGGCCATTCACCACTCTCCTCCTGCAAGCTATCCTTGTGCACCCCAGCATCAACTCCAGACCTGCAGATATCCCTTTTGTATCTACTCAAATGTTACACCTGATATACGGGACTGGTTTGAGTTCACAAGTGGCTGTTCCCCCATTTTTCAGAGTGCTGTATGGTCCTTCCCTTGATTTGGGCCAGATTTAGACCCCAGAGGGTTAGGGTCAGGCTGCTGGGAGAGGGGGGGGGGAGTCTTAGGGTTATGCTATACAGAAGGGAGGGCTAGGGTTAGGCTGCGGGCGGTTGCAGTACCCACATAGAATGAGGGATTTCTGAAACAGGAGCATCCGAAATTTCCTTTTCGGATTCCCCTATTTCGAATCCCCCTCGTTTTTTTTTTTTTTTTCCCAGAATGGGCCGATCGGCACACCCACCCATTCCTTTTTGGAAACACTGCCGCCGCTACCGCAGGACCCACACCACAGGAAGGGTGAATAACCTCTCCAGGAGGAAGAAAGAAATGAATGAAAGGTCTCTGATTTCTTATAGTTTATCATTGCTTGTTTCACAATCTATTAATCAATTGTATTTGAGATGTGATGGCTCTTACAGCTTCACCAACCAATGCAAGTCCCGGTGAGCATGCTGATTCCCGTGTACACACTGCACCAATTTACCAGCAGACCACCTGCTGGAACAATCCTGACTCCGTACATGAGAGTTGATCCTGAGCTGCGTTAACGTCAAGTTTTCTGATGAAAAGCACAGTGGGAGAGAGGACTGCGCATGCTCACAACGGAAGAAATATGGGCACCCATACGTCTGTCTCTATTTCCGTCTGCTCTGTGACAGTGGAACTAAACCTCCCACTATATTTAAATGACAAAAGGGGTGTTTTTCTCATTTAAATAGTTGCAGCAGCAGGAAAAAAAAACTGCCTGCACTTCCATCATACGCTTACACCATCTCAGGGGTTGTCAGCATTTTCTAGCATGAAATAGGAAAGCAAGAACTAGAATCGTATTGGTTGCTATGGGCAACATCTCCACTTTTCCCTTCCCGCAGCAAAGTAAACCTGGCCCTTGCAATATCGAACCGAACGGCCTGGAATCGTTTGATCGTCCCAATAATTGCTTAGGTATGCCCCCAGATTTACTGCATCGCTATTTGATCCTGTTGCCTCTTAGTTAGCCTATAAATCAATTGCTAAATTGCTTTTAACTAGAACAGAATGGATTACAGCCTTGGACATCCCCACTGTCAAACAGCTTGATGATGGGAGGAATAACTGGGGGTTGTGTACATTTCTACAGATAATAAAACTTTATTTAGATCTAAGAACTGACACAACATAATGATGTGTTTTTATGATCCTGTCCTGCCACCTTCCTGGGAGCCTCTGCTCTTACATCTGTGTATTTTAAGGAGTTTAATGTTCTCTATAGCTATATCGTTTTTTTATCAGACCTAGGTGAAAAGGGCTGTTTTGATGTGTATATATGGGTGTGTGTGTGGGGGGGGAATGTGGTACATGAAAGAAGAAAAGTTAATCACTTGCATCTGCCCCTAATTAGTCCATCATGAGTCACTGTACCATACAAGTTGATGTCAAGTTTGTCGGGGGGGTACTGCAGGGGGTATGAGACAGGAGTAAAGAAGAGTGGTCTTGTTATTCATCAGCATTACCAGAAACATCTGGCCACACAGGGAGGAGCTGCATCTCCTTCACATCTGTTTCTGTTTCCTTCACTCATACAGCGCAACATGGTGCAATGAGCTCCGAAAAGCAACAGATTTATTTTTATGGGGGCAGCATGGCTGCCAGCTGTCTCTGAAGTGGAGGGAGCGGCCCATGTTTTAATGGATTACAACACTGAAAAAAAAAATACAGAACAAAAAAGAAATAAAAACAAATAAAAATTGTAGATAGAATAAAAATGTCTGTTACTCCTCTTGTGAATCGCAACTCTCAAAGGACCGGATCCAGAATAAAGAAATGGGTGTTTTCAGCATTGAAGCCTTTTTGACAGAGCCGCCGCTATGCATTTGGCGTAAAAGCGTGATGGGAAAGATATATTTAAATTGTACAGTAAAGACTTTGCTAAGCCTAAGGTAGGGTCCTGCACTCGGAAGCCCGTACGAGTGAGGGAAGTGGTCTTCACTTGCACTTACGGAACTTAGGACTACACCACAGAACTCTGGACTTTTAGATCCAGCACACTGCCTTTAAATAAAAATTCTGTAAACATGCTATGAGTTAATCAATTTATGCCCTTAAAAGACTAATGTGTCACATGACGCCCAAGGTAGTTCTTACTTTTTGTATTTTTATTATTATTTTTATTCATTTTTTTTAACCTGTTTTCAAAACTCGCACAGTGGAATAATTTGCCCAATCTATGAATCTGAGGCTGCTGTTTATACTATAAAGACATAGTTAAGAGAAAAACATTGATTTGCAGATGAAGTAGAGCTAGGCTAAAGCTACATACACACGTCACCAATTCCAATCTGATCCAACTGTCCAGTTAATCATACCCTGGCTAAGGACTCACACAACTGCTTATTACATGCAATTCTGGTCATCTATTTATTTGGCTAAACACCTGCACAAAATTCAGTCCCAAGACACTCCTGAGGACGATCCTATTAGGATCAGTGTCAGATGGTCTAGAGAGAGCACAGATTATCGGTGAGTCTTCGGCCACTACTACCTGGAGATTGTAGCGTTATATCAGTCGCCTTGGAAATAGCATAGGGTATGGCCAGCTTACGTTCTAACAGTCATCACAAGTGTAGTAATAATAATAACCTTAGTAGTAATGTCAAGACAACCGGCTAAATTATACCACATTAAGACGGACAGCAAGGCACAGTAGTGAGAAACAGCCATGTCCACAAATTAACTGGTCTTACTGCCATCTAGGGGTATAAACATTACAGTGCATGTTATTAATTTAGAAAGATGTGGTGTGGTGGAGATAACAGGAGCTGGGACTATTAAACCAGAGAAGAGAGTGTCAGTATAAAATGAATTATAACTAAAACCATCTAAAATACAAAGAATCCATTTCCAAAGTTCATCTAGAATAAGAATCCATTCCCAAAGTTCTATATGATGATTAAATGAACACTAATGATTGTAGATCATTGTAGATGAGCTAAGCTTAGCCTGAAACGCATCAAGTCAGTGAAGCCAGGACCAGCTGATCGGGACGTCATCTCCAGCGGACCCACGAACGAGACTGTCTGAGCACCATCACCCGGGCATTCCATCCTACGGCTGCAGTATCTTGTTTACCTGTTCCATCTTCCCCTGGTATGATCTGATTCAGTTTTTAACTTGTTTTGAGGATCTATTCTAATAAATACTTTTTTATTTTCATTCCTCTATGGTACTTCATCACTGGGAGGAACGTTATAGGATCTACAATCATTAGTGTTCATTTAATCGTCATACAGAACTTTGGGAATGGATTCTTATTCTAGATGAACTTTAGAAATGGATTCTTTGTATTTGAGATGGTTTTAGTTATAATTCATTTTATACTGACACTCTCTTCTCTGGTTTAATAGTCCCAGCGCCTGTAATCTCCACCACACCACATATTTCTTCTTTATTACGTTTATTGGGAGTATTGAGACTTATCCCGGTGGGTGATTTTGGCTGGCAGGGATTTTTTCTGCGCTTGGTTGTTTAGACCAAATCTCTCTCTCATGTTAATTTGTAGACAGCACAAAATAGTCCCAGTCATAAAATATCATCGACACTGGTGAAGACACAAAATCAACATACATGGAAAATGATAAGATTGGTAGGCATAAGAGGAAAAAGAAACCATAGATGACCAGATGCCTCGGTGGTTGGACTATTTCTTTCCCCAATTGCACATTCCCAGGTCTACATAATGTCTCCTCACTTACTTTCACACCCTTTAAAGTAAATACTGCATTTTAAACCCTTTCTCCTTTCACTGTGTATGTGTCTGTGATCTTTCTTTCCCCCTAATGCATGTTTCCAACTATTTCTTCAACACGTCTCTGCCTGGCTCCCTCATTTCCTATCTTCTGACATTATTCTAGGTGACTTAAACAACCCCATTAACAACCCTTCATCTCCTGATGCCTCTAAGCTTTTAACTCACACCTCCTCTCTTGGCCTCTGCCAGTGGAGTAATTTGCCTGCTCATAAGGATTGCAATTGCATTGGTCTTGTATTATGTCATCTAAATGATGCTCAGTCTCTGATTTTGCCAATTACCCTCTCCCTTTATCAAACCATAAACATTATCACCTGCAAACTCTTCCCCCCACCCCCCAGTTCTACTCCTTTACTGTCTCTGTTAAACCTTCACGCACCCATAAAAATCTCAACACGGTTCGTATTAAATGATTTTCTCAATCTGTTCTACCACTACTGTCCTCATGTCCTAATTTCCAATCTTCTGATATGGGAGTAACTCACTTGCCTCACACAATCTTCTGGGTCCACTTCTGTCAGGCTTTTGTCCTCAACAATCCACCGAAGCTGCACTGACCAAGGTCTCTTGGAGTATCACAAAGCTTTTATATTTGTACCACATCTCATGGGCAGCTAATAAAGGCCCGTATTCAGAGTACCGGACATATAACATATACGTCCGGTGTTTAGCGATTTTTACTACTGCGCATGTGTAGTCATTTTTTTTAACGTAATCTACGTATCTTTCTCTTACGTAGGTTTCGTAAATGCAAATAACCACCCAGTCATGTTATGAGGATTTGTTTAAATTGTAAAGCACTATGTAATCTGATGGTTATACGACGATTAAATGTGCAGTGAAACACACCTTATATGGACCTTCTGAATCTGGACACGACTTTCAACTTGCAACCCATCAATGCTGCATTAAATAACCCCAAAATGTCTCATGCTTTGTATCAGCTCCATGGGCCTGATCCAGACCTACGGCCGCAAGCGATCGTACGCCGATCGTGAGCGTAAAAACAGGCAAAAAACCGCACTGCGCATGTGCAGTATGACAACTTCCGGTCGTCCGAAGGACGTGAGCGTACAGCGAGCGTATTTTCAGCGTATTTTTCGCCCAAGGGGCGTGCGTTTTGTACGACGATAGTCTGGACGCTGGAGTTACTATACAGAGGCGGGGATAGCCATTTAAATTGTACAGTATGGGCGTGCTAAGCCCTGTACGACCAGCGTATCGGTACAAAAATTCGCACGTACGCTGGAAAAACTTAGGGTAGGGTTCAGCCGCCGTAAGTCGGTACAATCAAAGTGTCCACCCGCCGTAAGTAGGTACAATCAATGGGAGTGTCATGGGCGTGAAAGTTTATACGCCCGGGCGATCATACACTACGCTTGCGGGCGTAGGTCTGGATCAGGCCCCATGACTTAACCCATTGCTGAAACCAGAACCATCTTACAATAACAGATGATTGATTCCACCCTTTAAAAAGGTGGACATTATCTTTGTGTGAGATTCAATCAATATGCAATAGGATTCCCAACAAAGGGCAGATGCACAATCAAACGTTTAACTAGCACAATGCTGTTACTAAGCAACCAGAACAATGACCCCGCTGTATACCCTACGCAGTATAGTAAGGTTAGGTTACACAGGTCAGGTTAGGTTGAACATTGGCAAACAAAGACAAACAGTCTCCTGCTACAATAAAATACATGAGAAAAAAATAAAGAAAAGTCAGTCATGCTTGTTAGAAGCAGCAATCTATTAACATTTTTGCTCTAAGCAACTGCCCCCTATAAGTAGAGGGAGTTTACCGCATCTGAGGTGCTCTGTTCCCAAACACACTATATCTACCATCTATAAATTGTTATTTAAAGATCTCTACCCACACCCTCCTCGAATTACGGATTTAAGGAATCCTCCATCACTAGATGAATGGTCGCGGATCTTTCAAATTACTCATGCATGCTCTCGCAGTCTCTCGGTTGTTGAAACCCAGCTCAAGATCCTGACGAGATGGTCCAGGACGCCTCAAATGCTCCACACGTTTCTCCCTCAAGTCTCCCCCCTCTGCTGGCGCCGCAACCTAGCAATAGGCTCCATTGCACATATCTGGTGGAGCTGCCCGAAACGTACTCCCTATTGGAACCAGATCTTTGAAACGACACGTGTTGAGCCCGGATATCTCCACCGACCCAAACGTCTGGTTGCTTTCACTTCCCCCCGGAGCTATCGCCTCCCTCAAACACTCCCTGCTCTCACATCTGAGTAATGCTGCCAGAGCTATCATTCCTGTCCATTGGAGAACCACTATCATCGCCTCGATTTCCTAATGGGTCAAACGAGTGGAGTTCTATAGGTCCATTGATGAAATGATCTTGTCCGCTACGGACAAATTCACGGAATACCAAACTATGTGGCTACCGTGGATCATGTTTCTCAACTCATCAGGCCTGATCCTGAACTACGCCCGCCGTCGCTTTTCAGCCGATCTGCGCATGCGCCGGGCAGATATTTCTCCGTAGCAGCGCCGTAGGACCCTGGAGGGGCCTTACCCCCTCGGGGTAAGTGAACGCCGATACGCTGTGCTTTAGTAAGCACAGCACATCGGCGTAGTTCAGGATCAGGCCCGTCCACCCTAGCTAATCCATTGTAAGATTTCGGTCCACCACCCTTCCACATCTTGGTCAGCGAGAATTTGCATTTAAATTGCATTTAAGCAATCTTAATTTTAGATCTGGCAAGCTCTCTTTACCCCCTTTTTTTTTTCCTTCTTTCCCATTCCCCCTTCTTTATATTGACTTATCATTACATTAAGCAGATTATTTGTTTTTTCTACTGTTTTATGTAAAATGTAGGATTTGGCTGGTTGTATGGCCTGTATCTATGCTTTTCCATAAATAAAGAATTTATACTGAGCTATGCTACCAGTGCACAAGAGTTGCTGGGATAAAGGGCTGTAATATGCTGGGGTGCCACGAAATGCGCTTTACAAGCAGCTGAAATAAGCAATAATTATAACGTTACACCACATGGGCATAGCGAGAGTGACATAGACCTAATATTTGGTGTTTGGACATCTAGGACCTGATTCACACTTAAGAACGCGTTAGGTTCTTAACTATACGCAACTAATAGCAAGGCAACTCCCTCGGGACCCCCCTGGTTTTCAGGTTAACTGTAGGTTCGTGTTTGTGTGCGTAGGGCATCTCCCCCCAGACACAAGAATAATCTTTAAAAAAAAAAAGTATTTTTTTTGCTGACCGAACTAATGGTTTTTGCTCTTGTAATAAAACAATTTAGAATCTTAGATATTGATTAAATTTGATTAGATGTGCTAAGAAAAACACGAATGCATTTCACAATTCAGTTTTTATTACTCGCTGCAGTTTTTTTATTATTATTTTTAAACAAAATGCAGAAAAACCCAGATAAAAAACACAAGTAATAACTTTTTAAGACAGAAAGCAGATTTGCCCACTACACTGTGTATAACCACTTCCCTCCAAACAACACAAAAGTCTTTTTTGTTGGTCTCAATGTATTCCATATACAATATATGTCTTCTATATAGTCTTCATATAAGCACTTTCTGACACAGTCCCTTAGCATCATTAAAGCCATGCTGCCCTCTACTGGACAACAGGGTATACACCTTCACTTTATTAAGGTGACCTAACGATCTTCCGGCAGAAGTGCATTATTTAATAATACAAGAATGTAAGTCCCGTCCATGTTACATGGCTTTGGAGGCGTTAATGTGGTCAGTCACTGCTGTCCCTCCTCTGTCCATCCTCTTCAGTCTCCTGCTCACCTTCCATTTCATCACCATCATCGTCGTCTTCATCAAAATACCTTTCTTCTGCATCATGTGTGACAATGTCCAAGTTATCAAAATCAGGATTATCATCGACTTCTCTAGCAGAGAAATAGAACACACACAGAGTATTATAATGAGCATCCGTTTAGAGATTAAGGTCCGGATGGTACGTAGATAGAATAAATTAGCTACTACGCATGCATAGTAGTTCAATTCTTAAAACAACATACATAAGACGAAAACAACCTAACTGTGAATCCGGACCTATGTTCTCCCTTTTGTATGTGTGATCACTGGGCTGTTACAAGCCTAAAACACCATAAAATAAAATGGAGCATTTAAGGGTCTCTCCAAACACCCAATAAATATAGTGTAGTGTAATTGGAGGCCTGCTCATTTTTTGTGTAATGTTTGCATTTGGCATGCCGTTAATATTTTGGCACAGTACAAAGGGTTGAGAGAATGTAAACCTTAACGTAACACTTACAAATGACAAATATAAACAGAAACCAGACGACCCAAACCTACGACCCTGCACCTAATTGGTTCCTAACCTACAACGCTGCACCCAATTGGTTCCTAACCTATGACGCTGCACCCAATTGGTTCCAAACCTACGATGCTGCACCCAATCAAATTGCAATGGAATGTTGAATAGAGCACTTCTTTACAGTACTGAGATCTCATATATAGAAATAAATTGTCTGAGTGCTAGTGACAGCTACAAGCCGTCAGCCTCCTAATATCAGAATACTATAGAAGAAACAGCACAGTGCAATATAGATGTAAGCCAGACAGCGCAGCCAGGGAATGTACCAGCTCTCTCTAAACACAGTCATTGTGCCGGAACTGTATATATTATATTGCTTCTTCTAGTACTTTCATTCTAGTAAAGGAAATAAATAAAGCTCTTTAATTCAGGCCGCACAGACTCTTACTGACCAAGAGCCAAGATCATGTCAATGGGTTTATTATTTATACTGTTCATTTTATTAATATTATTATTATATTAAAAGGAAAATTAATTAATACAAGATCACTGGATCGGTCACTACCTGCATGCGTGTGTGTGTCCAGGGCATGTCTGAAATGGCTGGAAGACAGCCAGATCCAGGACGTGCAAGTCCGCTGCCGAGGAAACAAAACTGCGCAAGCGTGATCCTATATTCCGTGCCTGCGAGAGTCGTTCACTCCACCTCCGTACCCTGGACCCTCCCTTAGCATTTATGCACCTGCCCCATGTAAAAAGGGTCTGGTGCATAATGAAGGATTGTACGCAAGAGCCTAACAAAGCCCTTAAAGGGCAACTTACACCCCCCACCCCAACCCACCATAAGCACACGGCCAGTAGTCATACCCTGCTGTTGGAAAGGCTTATAGTGCATACTCCTGAATCAGTTGTAGCGCGTTCCGATGCATAACCGCCATGTTAACGCTTGAGCAGAACACATGTACAAGGCACTTGCGTATTCGGAATGCGTAAGTTCGCTAATTCGTGTAATTCTGGATCTGGCCCAGGTTATGTGAATATAATGTGACGCAGCTACACGCTGGTCAGAGAGCGACAACTCTTTATACACAAAGGGCTGGATCCAGACCTTGTTAAGTGCATGAACTTAGTTACTCCTGGGCTAAACCATGTTGTTTGCAGGGGAGTCATATTTCATCTATTGCAAACAGTATTAGAGTTATTAGAGTTGAGAGGTGATGTTTCCTATCCCAAGTCTAAATAACAGTGTGATAGTAAAGCTGGTCAGTATCTGTGTGCAGTAAGCAATTCAAAGATATATCCCTGCATGCAAATAATACAATTAACTTGGCTCCCCCTGAAATCAACATGGTTCAGCCCAGGAGTAACGAAGTTCATGCACTTAACAAGGTCTGGATCCAGCCAAAAGCTTTCATCTTTTATTACTTGTAGTCGAAGTTGCCATCTTTGCCATCCAGGAACCTCTGATGCATGCGGCTGATGAATTCTTCCCGCATCAGGATCCGTTCCTCCTCATCCACCTCCCGCTCCTCATCAGACTGCAGCTCAGACTCTGAGGGAAAGACAATGGGGTGACATGGAGAGCACCAGCCCATGGGAAAAGCTCTACTTGCTCTCGTGGTGAATGTCATCTAATGAAGTCCACCTGAGAAAACTCACCTTCCTCCTCACTGTCCTCCTCCTCTTCCTCCATGCAGCTATCCTCCAGGTCACGCTGGGCCTCCAGCTTCCTCTGTAGAGACTGCTCCTGGCAGGAATTGAGGAGCACATCGGACAGACTGCTGGCCTGAGACATCTCTCGGCTGTTCTGAGACATGATCTCCTCCTCGCTCTGGTACTGACCCACGTAATGCTCGTACATGAGAGGGTCTCGGGCACGCATCTGCTCATCGCTGAAATATTCCCCGGCTAAAAGAAGACACGGAAGCTTCAATGCAGACTTACAAGAGACCCAAAATATAAAACATCCAGGCATGAAGTTAACAATAGTAGGAACGCATGTTTGCATTTTCAGATTCCTTATAACAATATATTAATGTTCTGCAAGGGCCTGACCCATTTGCCACCCACCCTTCCCCCATCTCATGATATGAGAACATGAAGCTCACAGACACACACAATTCATCCACCAACCAAAATGTCTCTTATACTGCGAGAGCTTTGCTTAACCTCCTTCTTTATCCCATAGTGGAGCCACTGGCATTGGAGCAGAAATTGCAGTCGTGAATATTTGCAGTTTAGGAATACACCCATCAGCCAAACCATTAAAACCATTAACAGGTGAAGAAATGTGCTGTGGGAAGAAGGCAAGCGGGCGGAGGCAGTATGACGATCCGGGCAATGTTCTTCTGGTAAACCTTGGGTTCTTCCATTCATGTGGATGTTACTTTGTCACGTTTCACCTTACCCAAACATCGTTACAGACCAAGTTCACCCCTTCATGGCAACGGAATCCCCTGATGGTGATGGTCTCTTTCAG
>WWET01001542.1:34714-65222 GCA_011038615.1 Limnodynastes dumerilii | reverse complement strand
TGCCTATAGTAAGTGAACGAAAAAGAAGGAGAGGATCTTTTTCCTTAAAATTCAATATTCACACTTATCCAAATAAACAAAAAAAATTACAAATGACTTAAACACAGTAATGTGCAACGAAACAGAGGCTTGGCATGTCAAAACGTTTCACATTTCAGTGATGCTAAGGAAGAATTATTATTATTTTTTTTTTTTTTAACAGCAAAAAAAACCCAAAACAGTAAAGTATTAATATTCTACAATAACAAAGTCCCTTTTTCTTCAATTTTAAAAATGGCAACCAAAAAAAAAAAAGTTAGGGCCTATGGCGCAGACACTTAATTAGGAGTCCATGCAGACAGGAGCAGGTTTCAACACATTAAAAATACAGATAAGTAAAAGGAATAAAAAGGAAAAAAATAAAGAAAATAAAAACTAAAACAAGCAGGAAGTCTTCTGCAGGGTTCACGTAGTGTGGAATGCAAGCTTGAGAAAGGGGGCTGTTATTCCAGACACGACCTTCAAAAATGACAATTACAAGCTCAACGGAGTAACATTCGCTCGTGAATTTTTCTAGACACGCGGAATACTTATATATGTATAGTGTACTTGTCTTGTAGCAGACCCAGAACAGACGGCCATTGTTGTGTGTGTGGATATCAGAAAAAGTAGGAAATTTAATCCAATGTGGTTGAGGATCTCAAATCAGTCCTGGTGTCAAACCAAAACAAAGCGTCACTTTCCTACAGAATCACGGCGCTCCTCCGTATCTTGAAGACGGATCGTAACCGCCACTGCCGCCCCCACCGTAATTCCACTGGCTCCACTGCCCTTGACCTTGTGATTGACTGGGATTTGGGCTCTGGGCCTGTCCTTGATACTGGTTCCATTGCGGACTTCCATACTAGGAGAAGAGAAAAAATAAATAAATAAATGTCAACAGGTTGCAGAAAAGCAGATTATATATTGGATATATATTAGATATGGTGACGGCTGGCATTCTATTCAAACCATTTCAAACCTATGGCATAGCCAGATCTGACCAACCTGTGGCTTTTCAGGTGTGGTGAAACTACAATTCACAGCATGCCGTCAGGAATCAGCTATGCGTTTGGTGTTAAAGCATGCTGGTAGTCGTAGTTTCACAACACCTGGAAAGCCACAGGTTGGACAGGCCTAGCATGGCTGCGGACAGCAGTACATCACAGGGATTATGTTTAAGTAAATGTAAGCAGTATTTTTCTTCCATAAATGCAACAAAACTGAGACATGAAGTTTATATTTTCTGTGCCGCTCATTAAAATGCTGTTTCGGAAGTGCCGCAGCTCTGCTAATTCTGGACCCGATCCGGACTCCAGCAAAATATTTTCCGCACAGAGGGAGTGGAAATCTAATGCATTTTGTGTATATGCATGGGCTGACCTTCCAGTATATGGGTCTGGATCCTCGGGATCAGAACTTTCATACCGGAAAAGTGTTTGAAGGCAGGATGCGGACGTTGCAAAAGCCAGATGGTGAGGGAGGGGAATATGGGCACAGTACAGCAAGGCTCAACAAGCAGCAGTCACCAGGTCAACTAGAAATTGGACCTGGTGACTGGATTGATGAGGAGGGACAGGCCTCTTCCTTCCCTGCTGAAACTGCTGGGATAGAAGCACAGTGCTGGTTGTCCCAGTAGTTCAGCCTTGAGTTATTAGTAGTCATGTGGGAGGGAGGGGGGTGACCTCTCCTATGGATAAACTGCATTGGTTGCTTCTTCATGTCATCAGCAGCAAATGCACCCAGGAGAATTCCAAGAAAACTGTGGTTGGCAAGTAAGCGGTAATCAATAGGGGGGTTGTGAATAGCGGAAGGGGGCTCGTGTGTATAATTCATTTTATATCAAAAGACCTGGCACCTACATTCTTGTTCTAGCACCTATATTTTACACACATTTTTTTGAGCAGTAAGGGCGCGTTCCACAGATCGTAAACCTGTGTTTGAGGGGGTGTGGCCTTCCCTCACACACACGGGATTCTGGCTATAGCGGAGATCTGTTTTCAGATTCCCACCACGCACGGAGCGCTCAGGGACCGTAAGACTGGATCCTGCAATGACCAGCTGTAAGTGATAACGTTCCAGACGTCTGAGTTTTGCCCCTTTGAGTGTCGTTTAGCAGGATAGCAGCCAATCTGTGCCAACCAATCAGAACGCATTACAAACTATCTAGACTAAGAAGCAATACCACTACTGACCGAGGGGCGGGGCTGAGATCACAAGTGGCCATTCGCTCTTGTTTACAGCAAAGGAGTGTCCTCTCTACGCAAGACATATGCACATTTCCAGAAATAAAAACTAAGGTAGCCCATGGCTGATAGCCATCCAATTGGGGCAGCATGGTGGCTCAGTGAGCAGCACTTGGCCCTCACAAGCTCTGAGGTCAGGAGTTGGAATCCTGGACTAGGCCTAATCTGTAGGTTCTCCCTGTGCGGGTTTCCTCCCACACTCCAAAAACATACTGGTAGGTTAATTGGTTGCTGAATAAATTAACCCTAGTGTGTGTGTTAGTATGTAGCTTTATTAGGGGCAGTAACTGATGTGAATGTAATGTTCTGTGTAAAGCTCTGCAGACAATTTGTGGTGCTATATAAATGAGCGATAATAATAATAATCTGTGGGATTGGTTAGAGAGAGAAAACGCGATGGATAGTGTGACCCAGCCATAGCGTGATCTATCCCCATCTTTTACTCCATATCATTCAGAAAATCTTAAGCCTGGATCCAGATCGATGTGAATCAAACCATTGAAACAATTGCCTTAAATCAGTGGTAGAGATTTTATACATACATACATATACATACATATACATACATACACATATATATATATACATACATACACACACATACATATATATCTTATATTATGTGTACTGTATGTGTATATAACAAAACAAAAAAAATGTCTGGCAAAGTCTACAAATAATCCCCTAAATCTCTGCCGTATGCTGTCATTGATGTTTGATGTTGTGTTGTAGTACACATAGTATAAGATAGCTTAATATATATTACATTCTGTTCCTTGATAGTTCAGGAAGGTGGTTGAAATGAGTAGAAAAGGATGGCACTTACTGACTGCTGGTTGTATCCTCCCTGGCTGTAAGAGGACTGAGAAGAGGGGGCGCTTGGGGGTGGCGGCTGAGTGTACCCTTGATTGTTGTTGCTGTAGCTCTGGCTGCTGTAACCACCACCTGCACTGCCCTGGCTGTATGCACCACCGCTTCCTCCACCGCCTTGGCCGTAACCACCACTGCTTCCACCACTTCCGCTGTAGCCACTGCTACTTCCGCTGTAGCCACCGCTACTTCCTCCACTTGGGCCATAACCCCCACGACCATAATCGCCGCCGCCTCCGCGTTCATGGCCACCGCTGCCTCCACGTTCATGGCCGCCACCGCCTCCACGTTCATGGCCATATCCACTGCCGCTTACACCCCCCTGGCCGTAGCTCCCACTCTGACTGTAGCTGCTTCCTCCTCCCCCACCACCGTGACTGTAACCACCTTGACCAAAGCTTGACTGCAACAAAAGAGGAAAGTATTCATAAGAGAGAGAAATACACCATAACGTGATGAAGAATAGACGCAGGGCAGACGTCTCACATACCTGTCCTTGGCTATAGCTGCTTGGGGCGAGGGATGGATTGGAGGAGTGTGGGCCACTACCAAAACCACCACCTTGGTTGCCTGCTGCACTGTAGCCGGAGTGCGGACTGTTCTGGCCAAAGCCACTTCGAGGTTCGGAGCCATTATCTTGTGGGCCTCCAGACCACCGGCTCTGAGAGTTGCTTCCTCCTCTGTTAAATCCTGTATAACCAAGTGAAGAGAGAGGTCTTATAAAGCAATGTGTATAATACCACACTAAGGGCCGGATTTACAGCACCGGACGTATTGCATATACGTCCAGTGTTTACCGTTCTTGACTACTGCGCATGCGTAGTCAATTTTTTACGTGATCTACGTATCTTTTCGATTGTGTATATGCGTTCTGAAAATCGAAAAGATACGTAGATCACTTAAAAAATGTACTACGCATGCGCAGTAGTCAAGAACGGTAAACACCGAACGTATATGTTATACATCCGGTACTCTGAATACAGGCCTAAGTCTTCCCTTCACCACCTACACATTATGATGAATCAAATACTAGGAAAAACGTCAATAGATTCTCACCAACTCGCTCAAACTAAGTGCTCAAAGCGGAACGTTTCCCAAATAATGGGAAAAACGCGTTTACCCTTAAACATTAAAACACCTTTGACCTGATCCAGAATGAATAGCATAAGGCCAGATCCTAAGCTACGTACGCGAGCGATGTTACGCTACCCGCTGACGTAAAATCGCCTATTAGTATTTACTGCGCATCACACGGCAGTTGCTACGCCACGTAACTCTAAACGTACGTACCAGCCACGTAATCAACAGCGTAACTGCGAACAAATTGGCGTGACATCCATACGACACCCGTAATTACGCTTCGGAGGCGGGGGGGAAGCATTTAAATCATACAGTATGGCCGTGCTGAAGCTCTTATGTACATGAAGCCTTTATGTACGTCAGTAGTTACGCTTTGAAAAGTTAAGGTAGGGTTTGGAAAGCGTAAAATGGCCTAAGCACGTACAAGCGAGGGGAGTGGCTATAAAATACGATACGCGATGAAACATAAGCACTTAGGTCTGGATCTACCCCATAGTCTGTATGTACATTGTGGAGACTAATATATAAAATTTGCTATCCATAAGGCCACCCCCCCCCCTCCTCTTCTATGTGCGGATGGCCAGGACCCTACCTTAAGTTCTCTGCATGCATCTTAGCCCTTGTACAATTTAAATACCTATGTCTACACCCCTTGCCCATCTCATACGCATGGCGAATGGGCGCGCCCCCCCCCGTGCGGAGAATGACTTTTGCACGGCACGCATTGGGTGGCTGCATGCCGCAGCGGAACGTTTGGTACTGCGCACAGCTACATAAATCAGCTCAAGTCTGGATCCAGCCCCTTCTACTCAATCCAGAGATTTAAATCTTAGCCAATCAGGTCTCTGAGAAACAGACGCACGGGGATCCATACTCCATGGGTCTGCAGAAAGAGGCGGATAAACGGTTTGTGCCCTAAAAGACGGAGCGTTACATCACACACCTGGGAGGGGCCAACTACTGCCAATAAATAAATGGCAAAGCGGAAGGGAGTATGTGATAAAAGCGTCTTAAGCAAAAAAAAACTCCTATGCTGAACACAAAAAATTCTGGATAAACCGTATTCTGTTACATATTAGATATTTTTAATAGACATTTATTAAATTTTTATTACAACCGCTTTAATCTACATTCCCGCTGCAGCCCTGCACTAGAGGGAACCTCTACGACTTATCTCCCAGGAAAACTATAATAAAAGAAGAAGTCTTTCTGATCATTTTTCAGAACTCTAACATACTGTTTTAGGAGAACTGTGTTGACACTTAACACGGTTGAAACAGATACACATATAGGACCGGATTCACACATAAGTGGGAAATAAGTAGGTGCCGATGTGCATCTATCTGTCCGGTTCACTGCCCCACCCCCCGTTTTTAGGTGGCTTATAAAACTTACGAGTGCCATAGGCTATATCTTAAGTTCCCGTGCGTAATTTCCCTCTTAAGTAGGGAAAACATGCAAAGACATTTACAAAACCTCTCTCCCTGCCTAATCTACTGCAGCTTCTTAAGCGTGAATCAGGGCTATATAATGTAAAATGGCTTTTTTTTAAATCTATCTATTTCACATAATAGTTTATTCAGTATATTTTGTGTTCACCATAGGACAGATTGATAGGACCGCACTTTGTAAACGTGCAGTTGATTGGAAGTCTGTATTCGTACGCATTACCTGCGATGTACATAGGAATAAAGAGTCACGCCCACTTATAAGTGCAACCGGGACCTCTGCTTGAAGTGGCCGGAAGTGCGTTTGCTCTTAAGTCTGGATAGAGTGGAATGCGTTCTGATTGGGTAATGCGGCTTCATGCACACGCACAGAACACAAGAGCCAATGAAATCCAAATCGGAATGCACAGAAACAAAGGAAAAGTGTGAAGTGAGGATCCGGACCACGCAACTCACCGCTTCCACCGCGAAATCCTCCTCCAGAGCCTCCGCCTCTACCAGAAAACCCTCCTCTATTTCCACCAGGAGAGCCACGGCTGTCAAATCTCTGACCATCTCCACGGCCGCCGTCCCCTCTCCCTCCTCCACCGACAGGGAGCCCTCCTCCATCACGGCCACGGAATTTTTTGCCTGGGGGTGGCCCCAATTTCTTTCCCTCCTCATTGTACTGGCGGACCAGTTGCTGTGCCTCCTCCTTCTGCAGCTCAATGTAGATCACCTCTTCCAGGAAGTCGCCGGCTTCGGGAAGGCTAAAATTAGCTGAAAAGGGAGACAAAACAGCAGGTCATTATATGAGGGCTACTGCAACAATATTGTACAGGACCCATCCTAAAAGAATAGATAGGCACACACTGCATAAACTTTCACAAGAGGATATTAGCAATGCCTTATCTCCCAAGGAGCACGATGGTTCATGTGTAACACTGACAAATCTGTGATTTTTACCTCCCATGAACCTCTGCTCACAGGACCTGAATCTGCGCACCCCCCAAATACCAGGAAGTAGATGCAGACTCATTGGGCAGAGGATCGGACTGTACACACGCCTCATATTTGGAATGACATTTTGAGATCATTGATCAGTAAAATTAGGATGTTTAAAAAATCTGATCAAATCAATGCGATGTACCTTGAGACTATAAGGCATGATTGCTGATTCTATTATGCACTCAATATATTTTACAGTTTTTATTATGGATTATATGTTGTGTTATGTTTTATATTTATGGACCAATATTTTTGTGATATTTAGTAAAGTTGTTTGATTCTATGACCAGCAGTAAATATTATTTTATGAACAACCAGTTTTGCTCATCATGATTTTATTCTTTATCCCTATGTATTGCTTCATGGGAAACCTTCTTCATTGCGGATCGAGCGTGTGACTACGTACTCATCACACCTCCAGGATCTATATACTTACCTGCATGCCGCAAAAAGGTTTTAAAGAAATAGTCTTTTAAAAGTTTTTCTTTTTTGGGACATATATCATATTTACTATGGACATAATTACATATTAAGGTTGCTGATTTTGTGCGATACATTGGTGGTGCTTCTTCACCTTTAATTTCCACTCTCTGATTACTGGAATGTGCATAGTAACCTGATATGTACGCTCCAGCAATCATCGATGCATTTTTAAATTGCTATTGTTCCAATATGAAGCCATTCTGCCTTCCCAGTAACACGATTCTTAACAAACCCATGAAGCCTAGTTAAAGTGAAGCCCTTAGCTATGTTACAGACACTGGCTGAAGTGAAACTAGCCACAATCAATATACACTGTTGTCACAGATAACTAGAACAGGACTCTTACTGCGGGAGAGTTGTATGATGCCTCATCTCCATCAAGCAATCCGAGGAGGGCATAAAGGAGACCTAGGGGCTGATTCAGAGATGCGATTGCGAAAAGCAAATATACGCACCTTAGGTAAGATCTTACCATGTTCCAGCCCACTGCATAAAGAGTCACTCCCCTTGCAAACAGAGGTGGATCTTAAACTTAGACCACCATTGACTAGCCCTAACTCTGCGCTGTCATTTGCGATCTTAAGGGAAGTAGTAGCGTTTATTTAACATCCTAAGTGTCAGCCCGCGCCCACTTTCCCTCATCTCCCTGCCTCCCCCCGCCCATTTTCATGCAAATCCTTCAGATCTTAAACTTTCGCAGCACTTAAGATCTTAAGTGCTTGCGATTGATTCAAACTTACGCTCTTAGCGAATTTACGCTCCTAACCGCTACATACATGGCGTTGCACTATTACTACGCATGCGCAGTAATGCAAATTTTCTAAGATCCTAAATATACGCTCCTAAGTGCCGATAAAATCGTATCTCTGAATCAGGCCCCTAATCGTTATAAAGGACTTCAGATAATTTTAGTGTAAATAGCAACTATGGAACAAACTCTGTGAACAGGATCCAAAGAGCCAGTTACATGACACAAGTAGAGATCCAATGGTGGATCTCCGCTATATCCCTACAGGATATTCCCATTGCTCAAACAGACTTCTGAGACCTTTACGCTACCTTAAAATGGCAATGAATGCAAGTGAGGACCATGTAGCCAGACGACCCCCCACCCTTAATGTATAAGTAATACCAAACCCCTGCTGCTAATGACGGCAATGTCCCCACTGACAGAACACATCCAAAGTGTCCAAATTCTCAACTCCGAATAGCAGAGCTTGGATATGCGCATACGCAACACAAAAAAGTGACTGGTGCGAGTGGTTAAAACGCGTCCACTTTGAGTACATCCGGAACCGGTCCTTTATAACACTTGCCAAGAACCTTGGCGCCTCATTTGCATCCATATTGCAACCTGTACAAGTGGCAAACATCCATTGCAGCAATTTGCTTAATCTGACCGGAGCAGACAGGAACAGTATACGGGGCGCTTTACCTTTCATTTCCAGCACCGCGGAGTCAGGGACGTCCTTTCCTTCCTCATCGGTGCGTTTTACAATACGATCTAGAAGATCTTCATCCGTGGGGCAAATTATTACAGCCTTGCGTTGGAAACCTTCAAACGGCCGCATCTTCCTGCGCTGGGCTGTGGCGTAGACGTTGGTCTGTGAAGACAGGTGAGAGTCAGACAGGCTGTCCTAGGCACTTGGGGGGGCTTATGGGACTCTGCACCGATCCCATTCCGGTACTTACCTGATCCAGAATGTAGTTGCGTTTCCTGCGGGCCGCTATCTGGATAAGCTGATTTAAACACTTTGTGGCTTGCTGAATGAGGACATCCCATCGTCCGGCATAATTACGCTGCCTCCTGAGGCCCATGACCTGCAGGAAAGTAGAACGTCAAGCTCTCTAGGAATCTTTTTCCATCTTCTCTATAAAATCTCAGTAATGGTGGGCACATACTACACTTTTGTTTCAGACGATGCGATAATATGATTGATACGAAAGATTTTTTTAAACGACATACAGTAACGATTTTTATAACGACTGATCTGTATACACAACAACAATACGTCAGATTTCAGCATTATCATTTGTAAAAAATAGTTTAAATCGATCGTTTGATCCATACAGGGCCCGATTCAATTAGCCTCGCACTGGCGTTATTTACGGTGCAAAGGTAATTCCGCCAATTTTTATTTGGACACTTATGCGCACCTCATAGATTCGCCAATTTATCATGCCGTATACGACGTAAAAAAAAAAAAAACCGTCATCGTTGCTGATTGAATCGGGCCCACAGACTGCCATTTTTACAAGACTTGCTACTCATTTAAAAACAAAGTAATGTTAGAATCAGTCGTGAGATCGTTCACACTACATTTATCACACGATATTGTTAAATCATACATCGATCAAATTAAACCATCTATAACAGTGTTGGCTAACCTGTGGCACTCCAGGTGTTGTGAAACTACAAGTCCCAGCATGCCTTAACTGCAAAAGCATAGTGGATACCTGACAAAGCATGCTGGGAATTGTAGTTTCACAACACCTGGAGTGTCACAGGTTAGCCAACACTGGTCTATAAAATCTCCTTAAACGATCATATAAGCGATTACACGATATCGTTTGATCGTGCATGCGTACGGATATCGTGTGAATCAGTCGTGTAATCGCGTGATCGGAATGATTATCGTGTGAAAACGGTGCAGTGCGTGCCCAGCTTTAGCAGTGGTGAAACAAGATACTGCAATCTTACCTTCATCTTCTCCATAATGGCGTTGGTCCCAAGGATGTTGTATTTCTTTTCGGGATGGGCCAGGGAGTGTTTCACGGCCCAGGTTGTCTTACCGGCCCCTGGCAATCCCATCATCATAAGCATCTGAGAGCAACAAAGACAAAAAACTCATGACTTATTTCTGATACCTCTCCAAACACCGTGCGGCTGATCCAGTGCTGAACAGAACTACAAAAAAAGACCAAATCTAACTCTTTGGGGGAAAAAAATAATAATGCTGAAATGTAGGGGGAGGAAAATGTAAAAAAAAAATTAAAAAAGGGGAACAGGAGTTGAGAGTTGCTGTAACGCAAAGCTGCTCATTGGTCCGGATTCACAGTTACGTAGTTTTCATCTTACATACGTTGTTTTAAGAATTGAGCTACTACACATGCGCAGTAGCTTATTTATGCCATCTACGTACCATGGGCCTGATCCAGAACTACGCATCGGAGTGAATTTACGCGTGGCGGAGACGTAAATTTGCAGTTTAGAACGCACTGCGCATGCGCACCAGAGAAAATACGCACATTCACGTAGCGCAATTGTGAACGTATGGGCCATTCACGTACGCCTCACGTAAATACTTGTGTGGGCGTGCCAAATTCACGCGAGTCCAAAATACGTCTGAATTATGTGAAGTAGGCGGGGGGGTGGTATTTAAAGTGTACAGTATGGGCGTGCTAAGCTGCGCACGTTCACGTAGTCTATACGTCCGTTCGCTGACGTACGCAGTTACGTGTGAAAAAGTTAAGGTAGGGTTTGGGCAGCGTATCTTGACAAAATACGTCCGTGCAATGGGTGTGCCGAGGGGAGTGTAGCGAATTTACCTGCACGAAAATACGCGAATAAACGTACGGCACACATAGTTCTGGATCTACCGCCAAGCCTTTAGACCGCGCTTACGCAATCTACTTACAGAAAGGGTACGTAGATAGTGTAAATAATCTACTATGCATGCGTAGTAGCTCAATTCTTAAAAACGTACGCAAGACGAAAACTACGGAACTGTGAATCCGGACCATTATGAGCAATAAGCAAAATCCATCGGTTTGCTCCCTGTATACGCAAAACAAAATCATTTGCACTCCTCAGACTATAAAGTCGTTTGGCCAAAGTGGTTGCTCTCACACTAGAGGTCGGATCAGATCCGTGAACACTCACCTCACACTCTCCTTTGTTTTTCGGGGCTTCCGTTCCTCTTATTTTCTCAAAGGGCGGCACGTGCTGTATGAAAGTAAAGCCCGGCGGTATATTGCAGAAAGGCTCGAGGGATTGGCCAAAATTAAACTCCACGCTGCAGTTTTTTACTAAAATGTGGGGGAAGAATCCTTTGTTGCCGACAGAACCCCTGGTTATGCGGAAGGCTGTGCCCAAGTAACGACCGTCCTTTGAGAACGAGATCTCGATGTCTGGTCGAGAATCGAAATCCTAGAGAGGGACGAGAAAGGGTAATAAACGTTAAGGCGTTTTCAAAGGGCCGTTCTGTGGAACAATACTTGGTTTGAGCATGGATCCAACATAAACATGAACCTACAATAAAACACCCGATGACACTGTTCTCTCCAAAGACCTCTCCGTATGTTTCAAACTTGCTATTGGTCGATTTCTTCGCTGTTCCTCCGTAGCCATAGGAAAATGGTTCCTCACCTGCGAGTTCAAAGGTAACAGATGTTAGGAGTCAGTAAAAAAATGGAGTGAAAAAATTAAGTCGTAACGAGAGACATCTGTGACCAGGGCCGGCGATATGCACTCCGCGGGAGGATGCAGCGTATGCAGACGCCTTGCTGGATTGGTGCCACCGCTTCTCAGAGGCGACATTTAGCCAGATCTGTGACAGCTATAAGAGCCAGCGCCGGTCCTCAGTACAGCGGCGCCAGCCTGTGCTGTAGGCAGATGCTAGATCCAAGTGGGCTAAAGGACCTTTGCTGATGTCTAGCCCATGTGATCAGTCACCTGATCAGAGGGAGGAGTCAGTGTTTCCTCCGTTTTCCTGTCCCGGGCACAGCAGTGTGATTATCATATTTATAGAAGAGGAAGGAGTCAATTTATTTTTTGCAGGGGGAGCACGAGACATGCCAGCACCGGCCCCGTCTGTGACCATTTCGTTATCAGATGGTGCAGGAGATGGGGGTTTGGAATCAAAATAAAGTTACAAGATGAACAATGAGAACATCATAGTGGACGTCTCCTGGAATCGGAAGACAGCATGCAGAACATTCAGAGCAGGAGGGTCTCCAGAGAAGCCATATTAAGTAGCATTTACCCAACTGTGTACTGCAAGAATCCAGGGACCACCCAACACGAACCACATGAGGGTCAGGCTCACTGGAGGGCAGGTGACCCACAGCAATTTCTTCCTTCACCTGCAGGAAAATGAATACAAATTTTAATGTGGTCATACAAAAGCCACCTAGAGCAGGCCTGGCCAACCCTGTGACTATTTGGTTGTCATCCTGGTTATAGTTCCAGCAAGTGTTCACTGCATAGGCATAGCTGATTCCTGACAAAGCATGCTGGGAGTTGTAGTTTCAGCACACCTGGAGATTCACAGGTTGGCCAGGCCCGACCTACAACCTTGATGTATAGATACAGCCATACACAGGAACGCAAACTCACCCTTATTTCAAAGCACACCCTGCCTTTGTTGACCCCGTGCGTAGCTCGAGCCCCAGACCAAAGGTAAGCAAATCCTTCCATGGAGAGTGGATACCCCACAGTCCGGTCCTTGCTTAACTTGAAGTGCAAGTCGCTGTTATCTAGAGGAGTAAAACTTGTATATTACTATAGCTGTGGTCAGGAAAATCACACCATGTAAGAGCTTATTTCAAAATAAATGTTATCCTAAATCATTTATTCACCTTGGACCAGATTCAAAGCATGAAAATAAGAGGAAAACAGGAGGAAAGTTAAGTCAAATAAATGGGAGAATACTTTGCTTTTGCTTACTGCACACAGATACTGACCAGCGTTACTATCACACTGTTATTTGGACTTGGCCTGGGAAAAATCACCTCTCAACTCTAGTACTATTTACAGATGAAATTTGCCTCCCTTGGTATAACTTTACACCCGATTTCCTCTTCCTTTCAAACTTTGTCTGAAAAAGGGCGCTACATAGCAAGGCAAATATGAAGGTAAGAATGATCGATTGTGCCATGGCCAATGATACCACAGAGAGGTCACCCACAAAGAAGGGTCCCACCCTCAATGATCCCTGACAACCACAGGCCAATTTGCACCAGGACAAGCAAAAACCTCAGCAGGTCCGTCTCTAGGGCCCACCTAGTTCAGGTGTCAACAGCATGACCAGCCGGGTAATAGGTAAAGGGTGAAAAATAACATATTTCAATGATTTGGTCTTTGTTGTTCTAACATGAAGAAATCCACAAGTTCTACCATGTTCCAGGGACACAGGTGCTCAGGTATCGCAAGGAAACATGAAAACGCTGAAATTTAAAAAGTATAGGGCTGGTAAGTCTACTCACAATTATCCAGGACCACAATGTTCTCATCAAACACATCATCCTCATCATCACCGCCACCACCACGACCTTGCGGAGATCGAGCTCTGTAAAACACAAGCATTTCATAACATTTCACTGACCACGTCGGTTACAGAGTTGTTGACATGGGCCAGCCCAGAGAGTGGATATTTGTGCGATTCCCCGAGTTTGCAGCTCAAACAGTCCCATGAACTGACCTTCAACAAAATATCCACAGGGTGTCTGGACCGATACGCATCAGGAGGGTATGACTATATTGCGCAACGTACAAGAGGAAACAGTCTGTATAAATCACAATGTGTAGCGCATGCATAGATTAAAGGCACGTCAGCAACCTAATTGAAATGCAGAGAAACTCGGCACAATGGATTCTGAGCTGCAGAATTATCTGGATCAGCATTGCATCGTGGAATATGATTCTTGGAACAGGCCATTGTTTTTTCGATCAGCCCAATGTCCGTGGAAATCTTCAGTGTGTACACCAGACCCTCAATTTAACAATACACCTTCAATTTCCTGCAGCGATCCTGACTGTGGGAGTGCGTATCGTTCTCTCCTGACTGATCACCATTTAAACAATTACTCAGATTGTGTTGCAGCATCATATCGTGCCAGGGTGTGCCCAGCTTTAGTATGTAACCTAAGGTCAGTGAAGCATGTATGGAATCCTTTAAAGCAAGCAGCCCCCAGTTACCCACCTTCTATCATCACGATGCTCAAAGTATGGCTTCCCTCTGTCCTCGAATGGTCTCTTACGGTTCTGGAAGGACGGTGGAGGTCCTGCAGCATTAGGTCCCCTGTAACCGGGATCAGGTTCCTCCTGTTTAAACTCTGTTTTTACAGCTACAAAAACAAAATGAAACACAAGTGCGATATGATAGGAGTCAGGAGAGGACACAGCACCAACCTGTCACACAGAGAACAAAACTTTATTTAAACAAAAAAAAAAAAAGGTCACCCCCTCGGGATGGGCCTCCAGCAGTATATAAATGATCATGCCATAAAAGAGGCCACTTGCTAGGTGACAAGACTAGATCACAGTAGAAGGGAAGGAGTGGGAGAGCTCTCAGATGAAGTTTATGAAACAAACCCAGAAGTCAATCATCACTGGAAGCACGTTGAACAGTATTCACAGATCCAGGTGAATTAGGTGTGGACAGAACCGTACCTAACTCACCCGTCCTGCCCCTATCAAACCCTCCCGTTTTTAGGTACTTATGAGGGCCATAGGTACAATGTCCGCACGGATATTGCCTCCCCCCCACCCTCCCCAGCTAATCTAAATAGTGCCATAGGGCTACCTTATCTACCTGTGCAATGTCCGCACGGACACTGCCTCTCCCCAGCTAATCTAAATCCCTCCCCCCTCCCAGATAATCACACCCCAAGGAGGCATTACATCACCTCTTTCTACTCAAAATACGGAGGCAATCTACATACCTGACAGGTATGTAGATTGCATAAAAGACCTATTACGCATGCATAGTATATCAGTTACTAAGGATCCGCACCTGAGAAGCATCTGCTTCTTAGATGTGAACACGGTCTGTTGTCTCTTGTGTTAGTTGGACCACTGGGGGCCTGCTGACATAGGCCAAAAAGCTGTTACAAAGTCTTGCTGCCGGACACAGGGAAATACACACATACTATAGTGGTAAACAAGATCTTATTGTGCAACAAATGTGGACTGCATCACACATCTAGGGCTAGATTTACTAAACTTCAGAAAAGGAAAAGTGGAGATGTTGCCCATAGCAACCAGATTCTGGGCCCAATTCAAGATTCTGGGCCCAATTCAATTGAGGTAAAAGCGTTCGCTGGCGTATATTTAAAACACTATTATTTGCAAAATAACAGGCAGTATTTTTTTTGATATTCAATTATTTTGCAGTGTTAAAAATACGCCTTTTTTTTACCGATAGCGTTAATTAAAAATTCGCCCCTATGAGAGGTGCGGATTTTTAACGATGCTCTGTCTTGTGCCCAGACGGGGCATGCTGATGCTTGTAGAAGCCGCTGCGCAGGTGTCTTGGTTAAAAAAAACAAACCTTTTTTGAACGTCGCAACTCACTTCCTTCTAGTAGGAAGTGCCCGGCGCTAATGACAGGTTATTGGCCAGTGAGAACGATATTTCAGACACTGGCCAATGACAGTGAACCAGTCATTAGCGCTAGGCACTTCCTGCTAGAAGGAAGTGAGTTGCGTTGTTCAAAAAAGGTTTTATTTTTTAAAATTGCATTAAATTTCTCGTTCGCTGACTGCTCTTTTTTCGCAGCGATAAAAAAAAACTATTGAATTAGCGTATTTTTTACACTAAGTGACCAGCGATAGCGTCGTATTTTTTCCGTCGCAAAACCTTTTTAAATAACGCCGCCAATTGAATCGGGCCCTCTAGCTGATATTCTTTACTATGTAACAGGAAAGTGAGAGATATAATCTAATTGGTTGCTCTGGGAAACAACTTGACAATGATTTATATGATAATAAACAGTGCGCATGTTAAACTTAAAGGGCCCAATTCAACTGACCACGAACACAGGAATAAACGCAAATTCACATCTATTATATTAAGTATATTTTGCAGATTTTAATATGCACCTCTACAGGACTATCTCCCGACTAGATGCACAGGACTTATTACAAGGTGTTCTAATTATCCAAGCTTTATTCCTTTATGGTCATCTTGTTATCATCCTATGAATGAACATTAGGTTTAGTTACTTACCTCCCGCTTGGCTCTAGCTAACTCATTCAGAAATAGGTTGCATGATTTACTTATATAAAACAAGAATGAAGTTTGAATGAATTACCAATATTATGCATTGGAGGTCCTGGCTCCATAGGCCTCCTGTCATAAAATGGGTCTCGTTCCTGCTTAATGGGTTCTTGTCTGTGTGATGGAGGATAACCCCCGCCCATAGGGCCATAATGGTCTGGAGCATGGTGTCCATAATCTAAAAATAAGAAATTACAAATGAGTAAGTTATCTATGCAGGTTTCTTTCTTCAAATAGATGGCTTTTAGCTACATTGTCACCAAAATGCCTCTTGCACTTATATGGCAAATAAAAGCCAATTGTACACCTCAATTGCTTGTCAGGTTCTACTGGCTTGTCTTTTTGCCCCACCCCGAGAGAATATCCTATTATTAGAAGAGTCAACCTTGTCCCAAGCATGTGCTCCCCAGGCAATAAATGCAGCGACTCATGTCTCCCTAGTAAAAAGTGGTGCAGTTTGCACCCCCAAATCACAAACTCTCCATGGAGAGTGCCTTAGCTACCTGCATCCCATTGATGCTCAAAGTGCTACTGATAACTACACATGAATCGCACCACACCACGCAAAAAGTGCCCCAGCTTGTGCACTGGCACAAAATGCCCTAGAACACACTGCATGCATGCAAAGTATCCTAACTAATGCCACCCCCACACGCAAAGAGCCCCAGATCTCGCAGCCCATGCGTTAAGAGCCCCAGATTGCAACCCCATGCATGCAAAGATCCCCAGATTACACCCTCACTCAAGCAAAGAGCTATATATCTCGCAGCCCATGAGCTTAGAGCCCCAGACTGTGAAATCTTGCATACAAAGAGCCCCAGATCGCACAATCTGCATGCAAAGATCCCCAGATCACACCCTCACTCAGAGTCCCAGATTGCAACCCCCATGCATGCAGAGTCCCAGATTGCAACCCCCATGCATGCAGAGTCCCAGATTGCAACCCCCATGCATGCAGAGTCCCAGATTGCAACCCCCATGCATGCAGAGAGTTCCAGATCTCACCCCTTTGCATGCAAAGAGCCCCAGATCGCCATTATACACACACATATAAAGAATACATGCTGGATGTTATAACAACTGAAAATCAGCATTTATGTAATGCTCTGGTGTCGATTCCACACCCAGGTCATTGTTTCTTGCACTCCTGGGGCGTCCTTTCTAGCACCTTCACGTCTAAAGCATCTCATCCCCAGGATCCATAGCTTTGTGCCTCCCCCCCAGCTCTGCTCTACCACACCACCCTCCGCACTCCCTGCATCTGCCTCATCCTTACATCGCCCGTCCCCACCATCCCTGCGGAAATCCCGGGGGGGTCCAGGTGGGTATCCGCCTCGATGAAAGTGATCGCCCATTCTCTTCTCTCAGTCCTGAAAGCGGTAATACGGACGGCCAGACAAAATGGCGGCACCGGGGAGTCTGATCGACAGCCTGCGCAGTGAGGACCTCTGCTGACAAGAGACGGCGCGGCTCTTCTGACATCCAATAGAAAACGAACGTATTTGTCTCTGAGCTCTCTCATTGGCCGATATCGTGTGGGCGGTTACAGAATGCTCAGACGTAACTGGCGAACAATGGTCTCCATTGGCAACATCCGGTGTGAATTGGTTAAAGGAGCGGCCATGTTGTTACACCCAAGGTTCTCTAAATACCTGATGGTATTTGCATTCCTGGCGTTCAGCGCCATCTTGCTACTCTCAGTATTAGGATGTTTTCCTTCATGTTGATTGAAAATGATATTGAATTTGGGACATATTCATTCTAAATGCTCCATAAAGTGTTTACATATTACAATTCAGTTTATTTATCTGGACCTCAGACAACATTCAGCAATCTGAATACAAAAGAGCAATTTAATGATCAATATGTAATAATGTAGCATTGTAGTGTCTGCCTTGCAATATAGTGCTCTATACACAAAACAGAGAAGAGCATTTAGTAACCCACAAAGAGCATCTGGTTCATATACATAATAAGACTGCCCTTGTGACTACCACCCAACACAAAGAGCATCTAGTTGTTCATATGGCATGGTGGCATAAAGGAATTTTCTTCACTAATGGAAATCCCAGAGGGGAGATCCTGTGGTGAAGGCTCCTTGGGCCACACAAATTGGGTCTTTAAACCCTTACGCCATAATTGCAAACTCTCACAGAACATCCACAGAGGCTACTAGATTATTGCTGACCTCCTGAGAGAGAGGGGAAATCTCCTGGAGGGCTGGGACTGTGCTGAAGGGGGGTGCAGACCCTCCAACATGACCCATTCCATTAGGTACAAATAGCTCTACTCCTGCGTTTTTAACTGTCGGTTACTATGGTAACCACCTTTGCTGCAGAGAACTATGTTTTTCAAACATTAGTTAATTCATTAAATCCAGGTGAGTGACAGTTGGAAACTCAGGAGCGGAGTATAGTGTACCTAATGGAAGGGTCATGTTGGAGGGCCTGGGAGTGCCGTCTTCTAGAGGTGCGCTCCCATCTCCAATGCACCAGTCGTCACTTTCCGATGCTTCTACGGTGCTGATTGTCATGCATTAGGGGCTAAAGGGGTATAGAGCTTTATTATGAGGCTGTAGTGTCCTATTATGGAATAATTGTGCTCAAATCATCCACCATAATAGGTCTCTAGGGGCCAATTTGATTCAATTCAACGTAAAGTAATCCGGAAAAAGCTGTAGGTGATATGCGCTGATGTTGGATATGCAGCAAAATAAACTCCTAAAAGGGAGTCCTGTCCCTTTAAATGTAGACAAATGGTAAAAAAAAAAAAGGGAATGGTGGAGCGTTAAAATCAAGCGCTTCCTGTGTACTTTTAATGGAGACCATGTGTAAAAGGTTCAAACAAATTCATATAACGGCATGCACAGTCCAGTCCGTTTTCTAGGCTGTATCCCTTTAAAATCCAAAATGATGCTGTGTTCTTTCCAGACATCCAGACATCCACATGACAGTGTTTTAGGGAAACATGGCATAAAACCAGAGAGATATGGTTAAAAATATGAACTTTACTTCACAATTAAAAATCAAAGAAATGGCAACTTTAAAATGTACATTAAAACATTAAAGTGCTTATATAACATATAAAACAAAAGGCAATCGTACCCGGTACACAATGGAAATGGTAGAGGTCACAGTCTGCAAATTAAATTGGAGGCCAGATTTACTAAGCTGCGGGTTTGGAAAAGTGGAGATGTTGCCCATAGCAACCAATCAGATTTTAGCTGACATTCTCTAGTATGTTATAGGAAAGTGAGAGCTAGAATCTGGTTGGTTGCTATAAGCAACATCTCCGTGCAGGAGATGGTGGAGAGGCTGGACCGCAGGAAGAAAACCGCTCTGTGAAATAGCACTGATGCTTGGTGTATTTTGGGTGAATCCCATTTTTCAAAAGTTATCACCTCACCTAGGCTCATGTGGATGTAATCTGGGTAATTTTTTTTTATCTCCGTTATCATACATTGCTTGACCTCCCTTTTGTATTAACTTTTTTTTATTTTTGAGGAAAAACTCATAAAGTAAAAAGGAGTTATATGATTCTGCAGCATTGCTATCTTCATAATGAACTGGAGACAATGGGGTAGATCCAGAACCACGTCCGTCTTCCGTAGACGGACGTAATTCAATGAACAATAGCTACTGCGCATGCGTGGTAGCTATTGTACGTAAGCTGCGTATCGTTTCGATACGTAGATTGCGTGTATGCGGTCCAATGAGCTATTCTCACACTGACCACGCCGGGCAACTTTGGATGACATCACAATTCCTGTGGCGAGAAAATCTGTCCAATCAGGTGTAAGTATGAAAGACCCGTGTTGAAAAACTACCCTGGCGCTTTCACATTACCACCCTTCCTGGGGTGAACATGGGAAAAACCCTTCTTTTTTGCCGTGTTTCGTTCCTGGGTCTGTTGACCCGGGTCTACCGGAAGTGGCGGTTTCACATTACCACCAAAAACCCGTGTTTTTGATGGTAGTGTGAAAGGGCTATTAGTGTGAGATATGTAAAGGTCAGAATGATGTCCAATCTGCACCTTTTACTTACACATCGGATCTGCTCAGCTGCAGGATGTGTAGTCTTTAACACCTCAGCTACTGTTTATCTTGGCCTCCAGCTACTCACGCCAAACCATGGTATTTTTTGGCAGGTAGTGGCCTGACTCACTGGTGCAGACCCCCATTTTAGTTACCTTATGGCACTTAGGTAATATTTTCTATCACCTCTTTTCTTCCTCTGTTTTCCCCTTTTCTCTCTTCTCCTCTTTGGATTCTCTTGTGTTGCTGCAGTACTACTGGCCACAGATACAGGACGTCTGATGCTTTTTTGGTCTTGTTATTTTTTGTATTTTTTGTATTTTTGATAGATTTTTTTTATGTTTTTTTTTTTTCATGCATTTTTTTGATGGAGTTTTTATTTAATTTTTTTTATTTTCTTGGTGTTTGCCTGCTATCTGTCTGAGGGCCGGACGTTCCCCACCCCTGATCTAATTGATAGTATGAGTTAAGGCTTGATTTACACAGCATCTGAACAGGTACCAAATGTAGGTCCTTTTGATTGGGGAAAGGTAGGTTACTCAAATTCTTCTCCAAAGACATTCAGTAGCGGTTGGTGCCACCATTGCTCCCAAGTGTCCCAATATTCAGGGGCCAAAGATAGGCGACGATGTGACCAAATATGGTAATTTAGGGTTGGGGCCTGAACAGATTGGGGTGGAGCACATTTTATTATGGTTTGCATCTGTGACTGGGATTGGGTGTATGAACCATGGTTTAGAAGCAAGAGGCGACGTGATTAATTCACATTCATCAAGACTAAACAGCTCCTGATTACTATTCAAACAGTTTATTTTTCACTTGCAGTTACAAGAAAATTCAGTTCTGATTTTATTTTAATGTTAAACCATTTACATTTAAACAAACATCAGTGTTACTGATTGAATCCATTCTATGAAGACAGGAGATACACAACATGGGAAATCAACTGATGGATTACAATAAAGGTGAGAAATATATTTATTCTCTGGTAATGCTGACAGTGCGCATAAGGAATAGCTGAACATTGTAATTTGATGTAAATATCCGTAGAGTGACAGGGGTCCGGATTCACAGTTACTTAGTTTTCGTCTTACGTACGTTGTTTAAGAATTGAGCTACTACGCAATCTACGTGCAGAAATGGTACGTAGATAGCGTAGATAAGCTACTACGCATGCGTAGTAGCTCAGTTCTTAAAACAACGTACGGAAGACGAAAACTACGTAACTTTGAATCCAGACCAAGGATGTTTTATCTTATATTTTGAATTATTACAGAATTTTTTTTACCTAGTTTCCTAAAACCCATCAGTTTGATGGAAGCTGAAAATACAGTGCAGTGTGTAAATATTAGGAAATATGCATAGTGTGTTACAAAAAAATCATGATGGGTCTTCAAGGCTTTGGATAATCAGGAAGACTGATCATGATGAAGCAACATTAGTCAGTAGCGAGTAGACAAGAGACACAAATTTAAGAGCCCTAATAGAAGAAAATTTAGACAGGCGAAGTTGCTCAAGGCTTCATGATAATATCGTGGTGCACCAGGTAGCCATCATTATATATGTAGAGCTTGCGCTCATTAGCGTTATAACTGAGACTTTGTATTTTTTCAGACATCTTTTCTATCATGAAGCTAACGTGACCTTCTTTTCCTGTCTTGGTGTCGAACATGTAGAAGATCTCTTCCATCTTTTGGTTTACGGAACGAGTAGCATAAAGAACTCCGCATATCATGAATGCATTGGTCAAACCAGACTTTAGATGAGTAGTGGTCCAGCTGTTATCCACTGTCAAGGTGGCAACGTTGACCTTACCCACCATAAGTTTTCCAGCACTTTCTTCGGTGGAGTATAAAACCCACAGACCCTTTTCATCAGAAGCAAAGTCAAAATCTTGAAAAGATGCCCCGGAGTAAGAAAAACGATTGTTGAATACTGCATTGGGAAGAGCCCTTCTCTGGTAGACACCGTTGCTCAAACTAACTCTGCACATGTCACGACTGTTGTAGCAGTTGTAGTACAAATTGTTGTTATAAACAACCATACCAGAACCTTGGCCAGCAAAGGTGTGATTCCATTTGTTCTTGATGAGCACAGACAGGGGCAAGTCCATTGAATTCTTGTACATTTGTAGGTCATAAAGAGTTGGGTAAACACGTACGGACTCTAGGATGCGACCATCAGTATTTAGAGGAGCCACCCAATACAGTGACTTCTTAGTGGTGTTCCAGGCTGCATCCTTACCCCAGGCTCCATATTTATAAGCAGCTCCCTTCCAGTTGAGTTGTAGAAGGTTTGGTTTACTAATAGATGCTAAACCATGATGCTGACAAGATCCTATATGGAGAGAAAAGTTAATTATATATATGGAAATGTCTTACATTACATAGCTTTATAATACTAAACACAACTACACTATTCAATCCCTCTATATAATATAATCCATTATAAACCCTCCATATAACTCTTTGTACAGCTGTATTTAATATGCATAATTGCATTTCATTAAAAAGTCTTCTTAAGGTACTAAATGACCCAGTAGACTTCACAGGAACAGTTGAACCCAATAAAGACAGTCCCAGGGTAACTTTTAAACTGATCACACAGTTGGCTGTCCATGTATTTTCCCTGCTCAAAGTGTTTACCCTTTGTTTTAAGCATTATATCGTACCTACCCCCTTTCCCCTTCTTTCCCATGCCTACATACAGTGGTGATTACCATCAGGGGCCAGATCCAGAGCTACATCCGCTAGTGTAGTTACGCTAGTCTGAGTCGTAAAACAATATTTTGTATGTACTGGGCATGCGCTCGGCAGATGTGACGGCACGTAACTCTGAACGTACGTACCATCCTAGTATCAAGAGCGTAGCTACGAACAAAGGGACGTGACAACCATACGACACCCGTAATTACGCTTCGGAGGCGGGGCGAGGCATTTCAATCATACAGTATGGGCTTAGGCATGTAAGCACGTGCATCCATTATGGCCGACAGTAGTTACGCTTTGAAAAGTTAAGGTAGGGTTTGGAAAGCGTAAAACGGTAAAAGTACGTATGAGCGAGGGGAGTGCATGGTGATTGCGATAGCGTAAATACGCTACGCGTTGAAACGTAAAGAGAACGTAGGTCTGGATCCGGCCCCAGGTGACTAGACAGTACAGGTCACCTATACAGGTGCCATGGAAATATTCATATTTTTCTCTACTGAACTAGAATTTGTGACAGCAATTTTAAAGTTCTTATTATTCTTAGTATTTAAAGCTCTTGGCCCGGATTCACACCACCGGACGCATTGCTCATACGATATTTGCTACTGCGCATGCGTAGTAACTATTTTACGCAATTTGTGTATCGTTTTGTTACATAGATTGTGTATATGAAGTCTTTAAGACCGCATATAACCAATCTACGTAACGAAAAGATACGCATGCGCAGTAGCAAATATCGGTAAAATACGGATGTATGAGCAATACGACCGGTGGTGTGAATCTGGGCCCTTGAAAAAGTTTTTCTGGGAGTGAAACTCTAGCTGTGGATATACACTCACCTAGAGGTACTGCAACTGGAGCTTTCATCTTGATATTTTTCTCACAATCCGCAATGCGTTTCTTCAAGTCCTCCATGTCTCTCTGGGCTTTCAAAACGTTGTTCTTGTCAAAGGTCTCCAACTGGCCAACAGTCTTAGAGATATTCTTTACCTATACAGAAGAATTTATGAACATATTACCTCCAGATTTATTTGTTGTCATCTCCCTCTTATATCTACCTCCCTCTATACTTTTATCACATGCTTTGCTATACCTCAGTATACAGACTCTCCACGTGAACGTTGGTCCCATTCATCTTGTTCCTCAGAGCCATGATGAAAATCTCCATGTCCTTTATTTCTTTCTTAAGAACATCAAAGTTGATTTCTATCAGTCCTTCAGGGCGCATCTTCTCCAAATTTTCCAGTCTCTTGGTTAGATTAACCAGTTTCTCCATAAAGGAGTCCAGTCTGATTTCCTGCTCTTCTATCTGCAAAGACCATGAGATAATTGTGGAACAATATTCACAGTTGGAAGCTGTATCTTATCTCCGTAGACTTAGACAGGACTATAGCTGGCAGACTGGATGGGCCATGTGGCTATTATCTGCCGTAACTTTATGTTTCTATGTTTCTATGTAGTGAAGACACCTTTTTATTACATTATTGTGATAACATTTTACATTATTTTTATTACATTTATTGCTATTTTCTATTATTCTATTATTTTTTTCCCCTACAATGCTACTAATTATTATCAATGGTTAAAATAATCCATCTAGGTTACTCAGAAATGTTATGTCACAGGTTGCCAGTGACCCAATACATTTCATAGACTATATGAACAGCACAAGGGTGCATCTTTTTACAGTGTTAACTTTCTGAATTTAGTTGGTGTTGCCACTAAGTGGACCTTCACCTCTACAGAATCTACAAAAACCTTCGATAGCAGAGTATAAAGGGCAGCACATTTTGCAATAAATTAATGGGCCTGATTCAGATTTAAGAAGAAGCTTGAAAATAAGAGAGGAGAGTTACTCCTGGGCTAAACCATGTTGATTGCGGGGGAGTCATATTTCATCTGTTGCAAACAGTATTAGAGTTAAGAGGTGATGTTTCCTATCCCAAGTCCAAATAACAGTGTGATAGTGAAGCTGGTCAGTATCTGTGTGCAGTAAGCAATTCAAAGATATATATCCCTGCATGTAAAGAATACAATTAACTTGACTCCCCCTGCAATCAACATGGTTTTGCCCAGGTGTAACCTTCCTCTTTTAATATTAAGCTCCTTCTTAAGTCTGAATCAGATCCAATCTTCTTAATATGAGCATCAATTCACATTCAATATCACTTACACTGTAAAGAAAGCCATAGTGGGGACTAAATCTATACCTATTAAGATGCAGTCTATTTGTTCACTAGACACAGGTCACTAATGCATGGGAATCTCTTGTCTCATTCGTTCCATCAATGCGTTTACAGACTGCCAACTCATCTATATACTATACAAGAACATTTGAAAAAGTGTAAAAATATATACTATATGTAACTATTGCAGACAGCCATGTTAGTTCTTCATAAGATACACAAAATGGTGGTTGCTCACGTCAATTTAATGGTTCATTTAAGCATACAACTAAACCCTGCCTGTCCTGCACCTGTTTATATTACCCTATAAATTGACATGAGCAACCACCATTTGGTTGAACTCTGGACAAGCAGATACCAAGGAGTGTTGGTCTACAGAAGCTATTTTGGAGGCTTTAAGGAGGGCCTCAGGTGTATTAGCTCTCAATTTAAAAATATATTATACATGGCCCAATATAGGGACCATCTATAGCAGAAAGACCTTGAAGGTGGCAGGCGACTTATCATATTTGGGAGCTTGTCTGGGAGCAGCAGCTGAGAGGGGGTGTTGTTCCACAGCAGCTATTTTGGAGACTTTTTAAGCGGTGTCTCCTGAGCTAAGTTAGCTCCCAATTAAAAAAAATATATATATATGACCCAACATTGGGACTCTCATTGTTACAGTTAGGACCACCATGAGCAGAAAGGCCTTGACAGTGGCTTATCATATATTTGCAAATATGTGTAACGGACATTTTTGCATTTTATTTTAAAGATAGACGATATAGTCTGTTACTGGTTTATGGCAGTGTTGCTGGGGCATTTTCTTTCCTCAGCAGATTACCCCCTGGCCTTTCATGCACCTGTTTACATTTACCTATAAATTGATGGAGAAACTTCCATTTTGTTTGTAAACATTATATTGTGTGTAACTAATATTTCTACACTTTATTTTACAGATGGCAGTTTAGCTACTAGGTAATAGCAATGTGCATTTACTATGACTAGACAGCCTAAATGAACTATCACACATCTTATACTCACTACATCAGAGCTAAGTCAGGGACATATAAAATAAAAGACAAATTAGTATATGGTTGTTTCTCTGCTGAATTAGACTCGCTCCTTCACAGGCATTTGTGGTTGTTCGGACATGGCTGACTCCCTCCCCCCCATCCTAGTATCCACTCAAGGGAATTGTGCACTCACCTTTTGCATTTCATCCTCTACGCGGTTACTCATACGTAAGGTCTCATCTTCCAGTAAGCCCACTCTCTTGGCTGGGAAGGAGCTGTCGGGGAGAAGCACTTCACACACACAGTGGTCTTTTCCATTTAGCATTCCTGTTGCATTTTGGACCACCTAAAGTAAGAATACTAAACTTTATACACAGGTTGTAGCATCATTGAATTGTAAAGGATGGATAAGCCACTATAGTGTATGGAAATTATATGGATTTATTGATCTATCGCAATCAAATCTTCAATTTCCTGAATTATGACACTGAAACAGCCGACAGCTTAAATGTCCGTATTTCAACAATTACCCATTCCCAATAGCAAACTCTCTATTCTTGACGGGCTGCGGTTAAGGTTAGGATGCTAGAAAGGGAAGGTTAGGCTGTGGGACATGAAGGGTTAAGGTTAGGCTGCTAGAAAGGGAAGGTTAGGCTGTGGAACATGAAGGGTTAAGGTTAGGCTGCTAGAAAGGGAAGGTTAGGCTGTGGGACATGGTTAGGCTGCTAGAAGGGAAAGGTTAGGGTTAGGCTGAGGGGCATGAAGGGTTAAGGTTAGACTGCTGGAAGGAAAGGTTAGGGTTAGGCTAAGGGGCATGGAGGGTTAAGGTTAGGGTGCTAGATGGGGAAGGTAAGGGTTAGACTACAGGGCGGTTAGGTTAAGGATAGGCTGCTAGAGGGGGATGGTTAGGGTTAGGCTGTGGAACAGGGGATGGTTAGGATTAGAATTAGTGGTAGGGGAGGGTTAAGGTACCTGTTGCCGTTGTCCCCAGAAACAGGCAAAGAATAAACTGTCTCTGTGTCTTTGGAGAGGTGTTATTCACCGCAAATGAAGTCATTGTAACGGCAAACCACACCCCCTTAACAGAGCTGCACCTTAGGGTATATTATTGCAGAACCAAAGCTCCATTATTCTGCATATGTTCTTAATGTCAGCCAAGCAACAATAGGATGCCTCCATGTGACACCTTCCTATTAAATGATTGGCTATCATCCACTTGTGTACCATCCCTGTATATCCAACACCACCAATGGGAATTATGAATGGCAATTTGCCACCAACAACATTTCTCAATGTGTTTTCATGAGCTAAACATGTGTCGGTTAATGGAATAGTGTTATTCTCTTCATTAGATACAGCATAGTATAAAGTAATACATTTCATAAGAACATTAACATTGCAATCCTAATAAAGCCATCCTACAGCAATGCTTAAACATGTTAAATGTTTAATGTCACATTCTAACCTCGCTCATTGTATGGTAGTTTAGTCATTCAATTCATATTACATGATCACCTACCTGTATTACAGCACACATGATCCTATCAGCATATTTAACGTTCCAGAGAAATACAAATTTATATTGTTCTGAGCAAATCAATAGATTTCATTGTATTCATATTTGAACAGAGGATACAGGAGCACTATAACTAAACTGTACAGGACACACATTACAAGAGAAAACAAATTATAAATATATGCTGTCTCTATGGAGTCAATCTAGAACCCACTTTACAAACACGTAAATTGTTAGTCTGTTAATAAGAGATCGCTCTGGAACCTTTATTTTTATTAAGCACAGGTAGTAGATGATATCAGCAGTTTTGGGCATTGCATTCTAGGTTACATATTGGCAAACATTTGGGTTAACTATTAATTGTTTTGTTATCATTAAGTCTTAGACAATGCTGTCACATACATTGGGCTGGATCCAGACTTAAGTAAGTGCTTGAAATGAGTTACTCCTGGGCTAAACCATGTTGATTGCAGGGGGAGTCAAGGTAATTGTATTCTTTGCATGCAGGGATATATCTTTGAATTGCTTACTGCACACAGATACTGACCAGCTTTACTATCACACTGTTATTTAGACTTGGGATAGGAAACATCACCTCTCAACTCTAATACTGTTTGCAACAGATGAAATATGACTCCCCTGCAATCACCATGGTTTAGCCCAGGAGTAACTCATTTCAAGCACTTACTTAAGTCTGGATCCAGCCCATTGTGTCAGTACACTTTGTCACATCACAATGCACAATAAAATGGGGACCGGTAATTTATTTTAGGGTCTATTTTTATCTTGGGTGAACTAGAGACAAGATGTAGACCCATGCACACTTTCCATACGTGCGGGGGTCTGGAAGTCTGCATGGAAGAGGGGAGCGAAATTCTCTCTCTCGTGCGGACATGAGTGCCGATACACTGCCATAAAGTCTGACGTGCGAATCAGTGATCCGTATGCCCGCTGATCCGTGCGTAAGTCTTAAACCAAGCCCACACTTTAAAATTGAAATCTTCTTCTCCATCCACCTTGCATGCTTTTGGCGGTGGAGGGGAACGGATTGAGTTCCGTATGATAGCTGATCCGTGTGTTAATCACGATTCAATGAGCTTCGCACACTGAGTTATTTGCGCTGTGTACAGAGTACACAGCTGAACTACACAGTACACAGCTGATCTACACAGTACACAGAAACCCCCCCCCCCAAAAAAAAAAAAAAAAAAAAAAAAAAAAAAAAAAAAAAAAAAAAAAAATAAAAATAAAAAAACAAGTGAAAGAGAAAAAGGAATTTAATATTTCTTTATTTCTAAGCAGCAATCGTCGGCTATGATGTTGAACCATGACCTTCTCACCAGCCACATGCATTTCTTTATCGCCGGGTCAATGTCTTCCCAGGATGTCTTAGGATCCTGTGTGGGGCCAGACTCCTCTGGAGTGCTGTTGTGGGCCTCGTGCCATCTTTTCATCAGCAGGCGCCTGAAATATGCCACATGTCGGTCACTGCTGAGTTGTACAAAGATTCAATAGGAAATTCACCTTGAAATGTCAGGTATGTCACCAAATCTGGAGACTGCAGTGTAAGCCTTGTTGAGTTACATGAGTTATGCTGCGGACACCACAATGTTAGCTGATTCACTGTTAGCCAATATTAAAAGTAAATGTATACTAAAAAAACAAACTCTTTACCTTGTCCCCGCTCCTGCTTCTGCAGATCTCTCCTCTGCTCTGTCATTACTTTCTCTTCCTCTGTGTTCCCGCTCTCTCCTTTGCCCTGTCTCCACACTCTCCTCAACTCTGTTCCATCTCTCTCCTCCACACTGTCCACGCTCTCTCCTCTGCTTTGTCCACGTTTTCTCCTCTGCTCTGTCCCCACTCTTTTCTTTTACTCTTCACCTACTCTCTCCTCCCCTCTGTCCCTGCTCTTTACTCCAATGTGTCCCTGCACTCCTTAGCTCTGTCCCTGCTCTCTCCACCACTCTGTCGCTGCTCTCTCTCCTCCCCTTTGTCCCTATTCTCTTCTCCCCTCTGTCCCTACTCTCTCCTCCCCTCTGTCTCTGCTCTTTACTCCAATCAGTCCCTGCTCTCTCCTTAGCTCTGTCCCTGCTCTCTCCTCCCCTCTGTCCCTGCTCTCTCCTCAGCTCTGTCCTTGCTCTCTGCTCAGCTCTGTCCCTACTCTCTCCTCAGCTCTGTCCCTGCTCTCTCCTCCCCTCTGTCCCTACTCTCTCCTCAGTTCTGTCCCTGCTCTCTCCTCCCCTCTGTCCCTACTCTCTCCTCAGTTCTGTCCCTGCTCTCTCCTCCCCTCTGTCCCTACTCTCTCCTCAGTTCTGTCCCTGCTCTCTCCTCCCCTCTGTCCCTACTCTCTCCTCTGATCTGTCCCTGCTCTTTCCTCCCCTCTGTCCCCACTCTCTCCTCATTTCTGTCCCTGCTCTCTCCTCCCCTCTGTCCCTACTCTCTCCTCTGATCTGTCCCTGCTCTCTCCTCCCCTCTGTCCCTGCCCTCTAGTCAGCTCTGTCCCTGCTCTCTCATCCCCTCTGTCCCTGCTCTCTCCTCCCCTCTGTCCCTAGTCTCTCCCCCAAACTGTCCTTGCTCTCTCCTCAGCTCTGTCCCTGATTTCTCCTCCACTCTGTCCCTGCTCTCTCATCCACTCTGTCCCTGCTGTCTACTCCACAGACTGCTGATCCATATGATACAGTTATGGCAACATAACTGACCAAAACTCTGCACAAGAGATTGAAGTAACAGTGAAGGTCACTCCCATCTTCCATGTGGACAGACGGACCTTTGTGCATGTGCTAAACGCAAGATATGAATCCAGCCATATTGCTAAACAGTACAGTCCTTCTATAAAGACATAAAGACATTTAAAAAAAATAGTTCCTCCCCTTGTCATGATATATTAAAAACAGCATTTTAAGAGAGGGGTATATATATATATATATATATATATAT
>WWET01001542.1:11198-25375 GCA_011038615.1 Limnodynastes dumerilii | reverse complement strand
CTGGGCTTAGCACGCCCATACTGTACAATTTAAATGGCTATCCCCTGTGTTGTGTAGTAACTCGAGCGACTAGACTATCGTCGTACAAAACGCACGCCCCTTGGGCGAAAAATACGCTGAAAATACGCTCGCTGTACGCTGATGTCCTTCGGACGACCGGAAGTTGTCATACTGCACATGTGCGTTTTTTCATATCCGTGCGAATTTTCGTACCGATACGCTGGTCGTACAGGGCTTAGCACGCCCATACTGTACAATTTAAATGGCTATCCCCGCCTCTGTGTAGTAACTCGAGCGTCCGGACTATCGTCGTACAAAACGCACGCCCCTTGGGCGAAAAATACGCTGAAAATACGCTCGCTGTACGCTGATGTCCTTCGGACGACCGGAAGTTGTCATACTGCACATGTGCAGTGCGTTTTTTCACCCGGTTTTACACTCCCGACCGGCGTCCGATCGCTCGCGGGCGTAGGTCTGGATCAGGCCCAATGTAGCTATATTAGGTTAAGCTCACCTGCCCAGCGTCAAGGCACCTCCTGTAGGTGATTCCCTATCCATCTGCTATATGTGTACTCAGGACGTCTATATTAAGACACTCCTGCCATTTGAACAGTGTGCAGCGGCCATATTGGGGAGGGGTCAGGCTCCCAAAGTAAAACTAGTGACAGTAACAAGAAAACACAGGCTGCGCTTCTAATTCAATATATGAAATGTGTGCAAGTGTATATATAAATATAGGGGTGCAGCCAAGGACCAAAGTGACCACTGTGTAACTACAAGGAACAAAAGAGAGGTCCAGAGCTCCAAACAAACATTATATAACACTATGGGCCGGATTTACTAAATGCGATTTTAAGGGAGCGATTTAAATCGCTGACGATCGCTGTATATCGCATCCATTCAATGTGGTTTAATCGTTTAATTTACTAAACAGCGATTAATGGGGGGCAATTTTTTAACAGGAGTGATTCAGTGCGATTTAACTATAGCGAGTTTAGGTTCAACTTGCACGAGTTGTTGCTAAACTCGTTTTATTTTGATATCGTGCTGAAAATCCTGCCCCTTCAATACATTTTTATTTATAACATTTAACTAACTATAGACTCAAAAATGCATAGGATGGCATAGAATTAACCCTTAGCATGCTGCTGCATGCAGTACTATAAGGCACAGCATGCCCTTGTATTGCAGTGCATGCTGCGCCTTATAGTGCCATAAGCGGCAGCATGCTAAGGGTTAATGGCATACTGCCGCATATGCAATAGTACCCCGTAACTCTAACATACTACCTATGTCCCCCTACATTTAAACATTTCCTGCCCCTTTCTTAATAAATAATAAAATCCATCCCCGAAGGCTAAAAATCATTATCTATTGTCCCGCTAGCGATTTATAACTAAAGCATGGCAACTGCTCAAATAATTCCCATGCCCTAATGAAAATGCTCCTCATATGTTCCTATTACCAAATTGTACGAAGTATCGTCCCCCCCAATATTACAATGTTACCATGTTCCCCAAATCAAAATCCGTGTCAAAAATATGGCCCATAGATTAATAATCTTAAACACATATTACAGGCAATTAAAATACACATTAAAAAGCATAATCAACTCACATTTCTGTAGTGCAGTGTTGTTCCTGGCGACAGGGGTGACATTGGCTCCGGGTCTTCTTCAGCCTATTGATTGGAAACAGGTCCGGCTCGTTCCTTGTCCCAGCGAAGAATAACTCATCACTTTGCCCCGACGGCCTTTATAACCTTGGACTGTGCAGCTTTATACATAGATCTGCAGCAGCGACCAGCATATATATAAGGAGCATTTTAGTTAGCTGATTGGCTCCTTTAAAATATTGGGTGCTAGCGCCCGGTATAAATCAGACAGATTTAAAAATCCAATAATCATACCAGAGCTTTTCTGGTGCGTTTATTGGATGTATTAAAAATCGATCCTTTCCACTAACTAGAGCAATTTTTGGCCCGATCCATGATAGTTGTAGGATCGGGCCGATAATTGCTCCAATGTATGTTTAGTGTGTGAAGACCTTTCAAGAAGTCTGAAGTCTGAATCTGTAAAGTGATCTTTCAGTGTATGGTCAATTGCTAGCTTGCACCTGCTGAGTCCAATATTGGAGCAAACACTTTTTTACCTGGAACATTCTGAATGTTGGTTGATTACTAATAATATAAAATAATAATAAACCCTGTAGACAGATCTGTTTAATCGAAATATCAACTTGCGCTACCTACTTTGAACCACAAGATGGCGAACAATGACCACTTTGCATTGTGGCGTTTGAAAGCACTCTATTGATATTTGATTTTAATACTACCACGTGGCATTCTGGGGTCTATTTATTATTCATTGTAATTTATTAATAGTTGATTCAGACATTGATTATACCCAGATAGTAAAGGAAACTAACTGTGACCCCTAAGTATATTAAATTAAATGTGCCTTCAAGGTAGATAAACTTAATTAACTGAACCCCTGAGGTAGAATACATTTTTAAGATCACCTTTTATAATAGCAAAATAAAATCACACTTAATGGTTATTAGTATTATTAGTATTATTTAAAGAAATTAGCTACAACCGAAGGATGACATTATAAAACATCCACAGACACGCACACACACACACACACACACACACACTATAAGACTATAAGACACTTTAAGACTATTTAAAAAAATAAAATTAATAACTGTACTTGTGTTGAGTAAATAACCAAACTTTTACTGTGGAAAAATGCGATGTTTTCCTACTCATAATGACTTAAAAAAAGTGTTTTAAAAATAACTTATGAAATAATATGAAATCATTTTGTGGCAAATTTAGGAATACCCATCTAAAATAGATAGAATTGATAAATAGGTGTGTGATGGGCTATGTATGAGATACTTTATGCAACAATACCTGTTCTATTAATGACATTAACTAAAAGAGAATCTTTTAAATCAAATTGTTTATTGATGCACTTAACATATTTTCCCTAATATTTCATTTATAATGGGTTTGGTTTGTCGCTTCGATGTCCTCATTTGCGATGGATCACAGTGAGTCTCTTTGAGGAAAAAGGTTTTAACTTTTATAAACCTCCATATATCGGCGAATAGTAACAACCGATTAGTAACTTTGGTGGTTTGAGTCTCTAAACCGCAGGTGATTTGCTGCAGTTTTTAAACCTTGGAAAATACGCTCTATAAAAAAAATTACCCCTATGATTACTCATGAATGTTTATTATGGAGTGAAGTAGATGCCAATTTTAAGTGTCTTTTAATCCCTGTTTGAGACCTATTGTCTTCTATCTTTTTTTTCTTTCTGGACCTTTTGTTATTTATTTGAAAAATAAATAATAAAAGGTCTAAAAAGAAAAACATTTGTATGAGCTTAAAAGCATATTTAATCAATTAGAGTAAAACAAACCATGAAAAATAGTTATATCATATCGGTCATTATTTTATGTGTGTTTCAGTTCAGTGTTTTCTGCTAATCCTTGCAGAAACAATCCCATTTGTAAACACCAGTGTATTATACTTCCCTTATACAAAACAATGAAACCTACAGTACGTCTTTTCCTGTTTGTCTTTGTTCAAGTCTCATGACCAAAAATGCCACACGGATCTCCATTGTAGTGTATTGCAAAATGTTGTGAGTCACTATGTTTTGTAAGTGTTTTATAACATTTTATCTATCATTCAGGAATCTGAAACTGGAGCTGTGAGTTGTCCTTTCCACACATAAGGTTTGATCCAGACTGAAACGTAAATCGTACAAACTACTCCACACAAATAATGGTCTTTTAAGAGTGATCCAGACATGGACATAAGTATGACTTAAGCAGGGTACACACATGCAGCAGTATGTGCTAACCCCTGTATCACTCTCCATTGCAGGTAGGGATAGTAGTGATTCCTTTGCAGAGGCTGTGAGTGAGATCTTTGTTCTCAGATACCAGGGGCCAGATTTACTATGCTGTGGGGAAAGGGAAAATGGAGATGTTGCCCATAGCAACCAGTCAGATTCTAGCTGACATTTTCTAGTAAGTAATAGGAAAGTGAGAGCTAGAATCTGATTGGTTGCTATGGGGAACATCTCCACTTTTCCTTTCCTGCAGCTTAGTCAATCTGGCCCAAGTCTGTGGAATATGGAGGTAAACCCAGCTTCATAGCTTTTCCACCCTGTAGTCATTTGGGACCAGATCCAGACCTCCACATGCATTCCGTACAGGTGGAGGTTTTGTAATCCGCATGATAGAGGGAAATGAGCTTCCCTGTCACTCCTCTCACAGGTGGACTTTGCAGCAGTCACGCTGCCGTAGAGCAACCTTAATTCTCCCATGCGGATCAGCCGTCTATACGACCTCTGACCCACAGGGAAGTCTTTAACCCAAACCATACGGCAACATTTAAATGTTTCCTCCCACCCGCTTTGCTGCGCTTTGCAGGTGTAGGGGATGGTCCACTCTGTCATTATGCCTGCACAGATGTTACAGTTAGACTTACTTAAGGCTAAGGGCTCCATTTACTAAGATTACCGCAGCGAGCGCTCATCATGTTCGCCAGGCTGGCGGCATCTCACAGCCCTTATTTACAAAGAGTCACCTCTCTGGTGAGGTCCCATGATGGTCAGTGAGCAATTCGCCGACATCATCTGACCTCGCTCAGAGATGAAGGTCCGGATTCACAGTGACGTAGTTTTTCGTCTTACGTGCGTTGTTTTAAGAATTAAACTACCACACATGCGTAGTAGCTCATTTACGCTATCTATGTACCATTTCTGTACGTAGACTGCGGAAGCGTGTTCTTTAGATGGAAATGGTACGTAGATAGCGTAAAAAAGCTACTACAGATGCGTAGTAGCTAAATTCTTAAAACAACGTACGGAAGACGAAAACTACGTAACTGTGAATCTGGACCAAAATCCCGGCGCATGTGCAGCAGCTGCCTTTTGGAACTTGTAAAATTTCAAGTCTCAAAAGGCAAAAACACCACGCGTGTGCCAGGACTCCGAAACGCGTCGCCCCATTAAGTTAAGTTTTTACTCTTTCTTTTCTTTTTTTTGTTTGTTTCTTTTAAGAAATGTATTTATTATTTAATAATTTTTTAAAAAAAGTTATAGATCTTTTTTCCTCTTTTTTTTGTAGCACTATGCAGCCTTTATAAGTGTTCCAGTCGTAACAACAATAACAGCTATTAGGGGGAGGAAAAGGGGGGTATATATGGGGACATCGCTGGAATTAGTTCACCGATACTTAGTATAAACAGCGATCAGCTGGCTTGCATTCATTAGAGTGGGCAGACGATCGTTAGTGCTAATGCTATTGTAAATAAAGATAACTACAATTTCATGTGATAAAACTCGTTTTCACATACAAACTGGCTTTATCATATGATATTGAAGATAAAGAGGCTTCTGGATCCAGTCCTTGGTGCTGAGGATTAGTTTGGTGGTTTAGCTTGCTTAAGGACATCCATGTCTGTGCCTAATAAGAGGGGAAGGATGTGTTTTAGAACCTAGTCACCTAGTCATGGGGACAGATTTACTAAGCTGCGAGTCTGGAGATGTTCCTCATAGCATCCAATCAAATTCTAGCTGACATTGTCTAGTATATAATAGGAAAGTGAGAGCTAGAATCTGAATGGTTGCTATGGGCAACATCTCCACTTTTCCAAACTTGCAGATTAGTAACTCTGGCCCCTGGGGTAATAAAAAATTAACAGTAATTATAGATGATACCACACAAGTACAGCTGAGAAACACTAACATGAGGCCTCTAATCTGAAGTCTTTGTTGTTGATAAGATATAAGGACAGTAGGTGGCAGCAGAATGCTAGTGTAATGTAACTGAATGTGATGAGGTACAAGACTTTTTTTTAGTGTGGGGGGTACTCATAGTTACTTAGTACTTTCACCTGGAAATATAGAAACATAGAAAGTGACGGCAGATAAGAGCCACATGGCCCATCCTGTCTTCCCGGTTGTTTATTTAAAACTATACTCACCCTAGACCCCATTTACCCTCAATTTAATTAGAGATTTAGGATATCCTTATATTTATCTCAAGCATATTTAAACTGTTCTACTGTGTGAGCTTCAACCACCTCAGATGGGAGCTTTCAGCCCTTTAAATGAAATCATTTATCTTCATATTTCCTTGGAACCTTCTACCCTCCAGTTTCTACACATGCTATCGTTTTAATATGCCTCTTCCTTTTTACATTTCCACCCTCCTGTACAAGGTTACACCCCTTGATATATTGGAAAGCCGCTATCATATCCCCGTGACTATTCTCTGTTCCAAGCTATACATGTTGACATCCTCCACTCTGTCTCTTTATGTTGTATGACACAGGACGTGCCCCATTTTGATTGCCATGCTTTGCATAGTCCCTGATGTATTTACGTCTTTCTGGAGACAGTATTCCAGGTAAGCTCTTATCAATGACCTATAAAGTGACTACTTCTTTCTTTCTGCTACTAATTCATCTTCCTATCCAGCCAAGCATCTGACTTGCCATTCTCATTGCTTTGTAACATTGGGCTGGATCCAGACTTAACTAAGTGCTTGAAATTAAGGGCCGTATTCAGAGAACTGTTTTCGCAGCGAGTCCCGTGTGTATTTTTAGGATCGTTTCAACTGCGTGGTAACTTTATTTACGGAGTTCACGTAGACTAAACGAGCGGAAGTGCCTCCCGGACGAACATGGAAATCGCACGTGGGTAAATACGCACGGATCTCCCACGTTAAAATACGTACGTGAGAATTGAAATAAAAATGGGCGGTGGGAGGCATTTTAATGAAGAAGTGTGGGCGAGGTGTGGGCGCGGTTAGTTAGATACGCACATACGGGACAACTCGACGCACGCAAATGCCCACGGAAAGATAGGGCAAGTCCAGGCACTCGTAAGTCACATAAAATCTGTCTTCGTGAGGGGGTGTCAGGGGTGTTGGCTTGCTGCGTCCGTGCGAATAATTGCGCACTTTTTTCGGACGGTTCTTTGAATACGGTCCTAAGAGAAGAAAGTCACTCCTGGGCTAAACCATGTTGATTGCAGGGGGAGTCAAGGTAATTGTATTCTTTGCATGCAGGGAAATATCTTTGAATTGCTTACTGCACACAGATACTGACCAGCTTTACTATCACACTGTTATTTAGACTTTTAGGGATAGGAAACATCACCTCTCATCTCTAATACCGTTTGCATTAGATGAAATATGACTCCCCTGCAATCAACATGGTTTAGCCCAGGAGTAACTAATTTCAAGCACTTACTTAAGTCTGGATCCAGCCCAGGGTTAGTAAAAGGGTTGGAGTAAAGGGAAAATATTACCTTTCGGTGAAGCAGGATTCCTGTCCTGACACGTCGTTGAATTAACTTCTGAATTTGCAGCAGTCACAAAGTGACAGCCTTTTTCAGCAGTCGGAAAGCAATGTGTCTAAAATAAATAAACGAGACCGGAAGACCACACCCCAAAGAACTACCTTAAATTTTAACATTCAACCTCTTGTCAGATTGCATATTTTATTTCAGTCCATGCCTTGAAACAGAAGAAATATTTGAGCCAGAAAGCTTTGCGTTTGAGTATTTCTGCAGGCGGATGACAGTGTATTTTACCCTCTCCTTATCTCTCGGGTTTGGTAAATATTTCAGTGACAATAGATTTGATTTATCCACGTCATAGCAAACAATAAGGTATTGTTGCCTTCCCGGAAAAGGAGAAGAAGCAATGGAGATTTAGACTTTATTATTTCCGAGCCTTATTGTTGAGTTTGAATTTCTTGTTAAACAAGTATACTGCTGTCAAATAAGAAATACTTTGTGAACATTGATTGGTAGTGTATCCAGCTGTTTGAGAGATGAAGTCCTCACAATATAATTGTCATACTCTGTGCCGTCAGCTACAGTAGTATAAGCAATGTATCTTGAGGATTACCTTCGGCCCTTGGTTAAGAGTTATGTTCTTTCATTTCTGCCTCTGTGAAACAGGATAACAGGTAAATATTTCCTGTGGCGACTCATTGAACTCTTACAATAGGTGAAAATCAGCAAGAAAGAACATAAACAAGTATATGCATGAACTCTGGTTCATATAAGAGCGGGATGGATCCCACCAGGGGCAGAAGCGTATTGACTCCAGCCCCATAACCTGGAGGTGGGGCTAGAGTTTGAATGGATGGGGCAGTTGGACTTGCGCTGGATCCCCCTATCAGGCGCATGCAAAGTGCTAAGCGCTAGATAGGGGAGGAGGAGAGTGTTAAGCTGCTCTATCTCCTCCAGGTTCCAAAGCAGCTGCACCACCTGCTACCACCACTGAATGGCACCATTTTTTTTAAACTTTGTTTACTTACCATTTAGCAGCTGCTGGCTTATTGCAGAGATCAGACAATGAAGCTGACATAACCCATTCCATTTACAGGATGAGTAATAATAATAATAAACTCTCTTTGTATTACATCAAAAAGGTGATGTCAGCACCATTGTCTGATTTATGCAGGAAGCCAGTAGCTGCTAAATGGTAACTAAACAAATTTTTAATGATTTTTGAAGCCCCATTAAACTCTTTTCCCAGCAGGTGGACCTGCCATCTACAGACTGTTCCCTGTTTTTGGGAAATGTTTCACAGGACACAACTGTGTGTATATATATAATATATAAGTGTTTATTGTGATACTTGATCAAGGACCAACAATATGTTAGCAGGTCAACAGGGGCCTTGCTGGTGTGTGCCTGCAATGGTGTTTTCTCATAGGTATGAAACACCAGCCCTTGAAGGCATAAAACCAGATGGGCTTTCTAGTCACATCTCCTGCAGTCAGAGAGTTGAACCCAGATACGATTATTCTGTGATCGGATCCCGTTTTATTGGATGTCTAGAGATCCACTACTGCGGGGCTGCAATATCCAACCATTCATGTGACAGCACAGCTAACCACTCCCCTCACACAGACAGACATAAGAAGCCAGAGAAACCTTCTAGCCAGAGTCCCTAGATGTATTATTAGCGGTCTTACGACCTGCTCTTCACCTATTCATAGACAGTAAGCTAACCCTCCCTAAGCTATGTACATCGGGTCTGAGTCTGGTATTACATGAAAGCGGTCATACAAACAACATGGGAGCTCCCATGAAGGAGCTATGACAAAACACGTGTTGGAACTCCTGTTTATGAAGAGCTCTCCTCCGAGTGCTCCGGAAGTTTGCTGTTGTTTGTATGACCACTTTCATGTAATACCCGACTCAGGTCATGGGCCGCCAATGATACAAATAGGGAAAGGCGCTTTCTCTCCTCTAGATAGTGGGTGCTGTATTCACAGATCATCATTTGTGATGTGAAGTATTTGTTTGATCTCTGACAACATATGTTTAGAGGTCAATAATTTTATTGAAGTCAATTTCTCCTTTTTTCTGTGTATGGAATAACTCTTTTAAAATGACAAATAAAAATTTGTACTTTTTAAAATGTAACATGTTGTAATGTGGAATTGTTTAAATATTATGGAAGAGTTTTTTGTGCACCGCATACACATGGGGCGTGTCTATGTGTCTCACACCTGTTGTTTCCAGGCATTACACGAAACCCAGGTCCTCCTCTCAGTACATTGGGGTAGGCAACATCGGCCCGGCGCATGCGCAGTACGGCTACGGCCGCCGTACTAGCGACGACGGCCGTAGCTCTGGATCAGGCCCAAGGAGAGGGTTTAAATGAATCATTATTACACCCTCCCCCTTAATGAAAATTCTAGATCTGCCCCTGGGTAGAAGTTTAAGTATCTATTAAAGAAGATTTTCAAGACTGCCCCAGTGTTAATTAGTTAGTGAATAATCCATGATATTCATTTTATGCCTAAAAGTTAAAAATAATTTTTAGGTATATAATTTAATTTAATTTGTAAATAGGCCACAGGAAAATAAAAGTGTCATCTACATTGATAATAATTTTTTAATAAAAGTAGCAGTAGAAATAATAAAACAAGAGCCTCACATTGGTTTCTGTCATTATTCGTGCCTCTTAGTACCTCCTAGTTCCTTTTGAAATAGGGGATAGAAATTTGTTACCCCTAATATAATGATACCAATTTAAATGTTGCGTAGGTGCTATATATGGAAGCAGAGCAGTCATCATGGGTGGACCTACTGGGACTGGAGTCCTGAGTCCGGACATAGAGGGGGACCACCCCTGCCTCCTATCTGGAGAGCAGCACCAGGCTGCATAACAACAGCTGGCCATAGTGCTGGGAGAACTGCTTAAGAACAAACCTTCCTTGTGCATTGCCCTGCTGTGAATTGTTCCTCCACCTATATGTGACATCACGATGTGTGATGTGAGGGAAAATTCTTCAGTACATGGAGGGTACACCTGCTGGGGAAAGTTGAATAGGGCTTCCAAAATCATTCAACTTTGTTTACTTACCAATTAACAGCTACTGGCTCCCTGCAGAGATCAGACAGCGGAGCTGACATCACCCATTCAATGTCCTACCGAGAGAATGTGTGACTCATCATGTGAATTGAACGGGTGATGTCAGCTCCATTGCCTGATCTCTGCAGGAAGCCAGCAGCTGCCAAATGGTAAATAAACAAAGTTTTAGAGATTTAGTAATGGGCTGTAATCTAGCTTTCCCACCATGTCACGAAAGCAGCATCTCAGCTGTTTTTGAGCTCCACTGTAAGGAGTGTTTGGCCTGGGGCCCAGACTATTTTGTCAGTCCTGGGCCCCACTATTTCTGATGGCAGGCCTGTATGAAGGATTATAAAAGGGAAGTTTTTAACTGGAGTTGCCCTTTTTCAAATAATGGCCCAGATCCTGGGATAAAGACGCCAGGGGAATTACGCACTCTGTATGCGTAATTCCCCTGTTAGCTGTGATGTGTGCATGCGCACATCATAACTACGCTAGCGTACCGGCCGCATACAAACTAACTTTACATACGCGGTCGGTAAGTTAAAGGGGCCAGACAGCTTTTTACGCTTTTTACGTCTGCTGTATCTCCGCCATAAAGGCAGAGATAGGCATTTAAATTGGGGAGTGGGACGGGGAAAAGGCAAATTATGACTTACGTTCGCAGACCAAGTTGTAAATTTTAAAGTAGGAATCCGGACATGTAAGTGTCCAGATTTTACTACCTTGAGTGCGGAGTGCAGGGGGCTTGCACTCCCCGCTACGTTCTCGTAACTAAAGACCACGCACGTCCATAAGGTGGTCCGATGGTCTGGATCCAGCCCAATATAATTACTCCAACGCTCCACTCCTACATGTCTGTATGATTACAAATCGTCAATTTACTTTTTACCACACCCTGTCCAATAAGTCACTATTTCAGGTCTCTATTCCAATTGAGACACTTTGGCTGGAACAGTGGCTGGGAGGAATGTCTGTCCCTTCCTGTTCTGTCATGTTCCGTGACCAACTCCCAGCAGTGCGCAGAGTAATTGTAAAAAAGATTGAATAGGTTAAGGAGCTGATTAGCTCTATTAGAGTGCTTGAAATACCATAGGTGTCGTCACACATCTTCCCTCAACATTAATACATACTAGTTATACAGCAAACATGTACCCCTGTCCTAAATCATATCCATCCAATGTTGGAAGCTATGTAAACATGCTATCTGGTTCCTGTTTCATGAAAGACCATTGGAACACTCTCTATAAGCTTTTGGAATAAGTTAGTTGCTATGTGAAGTTTTGCTTTGTTTATTTAAGAACGAGAATAATTAACCTGAGAAATATCAGGCACAGAGTCTGGGGAAAAAGGGGAAGTTTTAGGTTAGTAAGCAGGACCGGATTAAACCCAGGGCGATCGGGGCAGTCGCCCCGGGGCCCCCACACTCAAAGGGCCCCCACAAACATCTAGTCTTCAGCGCTCCTGCAGCTGTCTAGGAGGATGGATGTAAATGAGTAACATCCTCCTCTTAAATACACTGTTCCGCAACTGCCATAGTTCTCTTAGGAGAAAGATTACTGACATCCAGACCTCTGGACAGCTGAGGGAGCCTGTGTTTGTGTGTATATTTGGTGGTGGGGGCCCCCACAGTTTAATTGCCCAGGGCCCCCCCACAAACCTTAATCCGGCCCTGTTAGTAAGGGTTAATTTATACAAGTAATGAGGGACCTGATTCACAGTTAAGAAGCTGCTGCTATTTGCATGCATAGTTTTAAGAACGGATAAACTGTAATAGTACCCTTATTTACACAATCTATGTAGAATTTAGGAACGGATATCCATTAACAGCCTATCAAAGTTAAATGGGGGTGGAGGCAGGACCGGGGTATATTTTCTCAGAGATAGAAGTTTTAAAACTTTATTGCCTCTGTGTTGATACATTTTATATTGCATGTTCATTTTTCATTTGTTGGAAGGTTACAGTTAACATAAGGCTAAGGGGACTGGGTATCTGTGGCATAATAATAAACAATATTGGCTTGGATTTTTTCATTTAATGGCAGTGACATAGTTCTAGACTTGATCCAAGGAGTGAACTATTTAGTTAAGGGAAATAATTCATAGACCAACTTACTTTAGTTGCCGTGTATAGTAAGTAATAAGTATAAAACATGCATTTATATGGGCTCATAATCCTTATGGATCATAACCATTTATGGACTTTTAGTAGGTCTCACTTTGGGGCTGTTTCCGTGTTGCACTTTGACCTTTTTTTAGGTGTAGACCTGGACAATACCATGTTGAATTGCAAGGGGAGGCCAATTTACACAGTGAAACCAGAATTAGAAATAAGAGGTGAAGTTTCAACTCTGTTTGATAGAATAAACATAAAGCTTTGCCGTATTTGAGTTCTACGTGTAAAAGTAAAGTATTATCCCTGCATGCAATAGATTTTAAATGAAATAACACCCCCTTACTTTGAAAAATGGTTTAGTCGAGCTGTACACTTGCACCTTTTTTACCCTTACTCCAAAACTCTGAATCAGCCCCTTTGTCTTCCACCAAATTCCTAATGTGCAGTTAACTATTAAAAAATGGTTAACACATTGGGCCTGATCCAGAACAACGCTTCGAAGTGAATTTACGCGTGGTGGAGACGTAAAATAGCTGTTTAGTACGCACTGCGCATGCGCACCATAGAAAATACGCACATTAATGTAGCGTAATTGTGAACGTATGGGCCATTCACGTATGTGTCACGTAAATACTTACGTGTGGGCGTGCCAATTTTATGTTAGTCCAAAGTACGTGTGAATTACGTGAAGTAGGCGGGGGGTGGTATTTAAAGTGTACAGTATGGGCGTGCTTAGCTGCGTAAATTCGTTCAGCCCATACGTACGCGTGCGTATGACAGCGGTTACGTAGGAAAGAGTTAAGGTAGGGTTTGGAAAGCGTATCTTGACAAAATACGTCCGTGCAAGGGGTGTGCCGAGGGGAGTGTAGCGAATTTACGCGCACGAAAATACGCTCCGCGAATAAGCGTACGGCACACGTAGTTCTGGATCTACCCCATTTTGCCAAACCCATTAAAGTGACTTGGGGCCGGATCCAAACCTACGTTCCATTTACGTTTTAATGCGTAGCGTAATTACTATACACTCCCCTCGCTCATAAGTACTTTGGCCGTTTTACACTTTCCAAACCCTACCTTAACTTTTCAAAGTGTAACTACTGTCGAACGTAACGGCTGCAACGCCCAAACACGCCAATACTGTATGATTTAAATGACTCACCCCGCCTCCGAAGCGTAATTATGGGCGTCATATGGCTGACACGCCCCTTTGTCCATAGTTACGCTGTTGATACTAGGCTGGTAAGTACGTTCAGAGTCACGTGCCGAAACATCTGCCGTGCGTATGCGCAGAACATACAAAATAGGGGTTTTTTTACGTTTCCGGCTAGCATAAATACTCTAGCGGACGTAGCTCTGGATCTGGCCCTTGATTCCCAGGTCTGTTAATCATATTGATTGAAGCTTCTTAAAATAAGAACTTAAAGTCACTCCTGGGCTAAACCATGGTGATTGCAGGGGAGTCATATTTCATCTGCTGCAAACAGTATTAGAGTTAAGAGGTGATGTTTCCTATCCCAAGTCTAAATACCAGTGTGATAGTAACGCTGCTCAGTATCTGTGTGCAGTAAGCAATTCAAAGCTATATCCCTGCATGCAAAGAATACAATTAACTTGACTCCCCCTGAAATCAACATGGTTTAGTCCAGGAGTAA
>WWET01001541.1:335190-356641 GCA_011038615.1 Limnodynastes dumerilii | reverse complement strand
GTTCTTTTCTTTTTTCTTTTTTTTTTCTTTCTCCTCTCCTCACCACACAACCAGCTCTGCCTTTAATCTCCACAGCTGTCTGCCTTTAACTTTCTTTTCCTTACTCCGCTACACCATCAGCTCCGTTCACCACCACCACAGCTCCTTCACCGTCTCCTGCCTTCCTCTGTCTCCACAGCTTTTCACTGGCACTTGTTCTTTTTTCTTTCTCCTCTCCTCACCACACAACCAGCTCTGCCTTTAATCTCCACAGCTGTCTGCCTTTAACTTTCTTTTCCTTACTCCGCTACACCATCAGCTCCGTTCACCACCACCACAGCTCTTCTCCTTCACAGTCTCCCCTCACAGAATCATTACCTCACACCAACTGCTGTCCCTAACTGACTATTATCACTCTCCCTCCAGCCGCCTCGCGCACCACACCAAAGTCTCCAGAGGCACCATGCGCTGCACAGCGCGCGCCTCTGTTTACTGGCCGTTGCCAAGCAACGGCCCCCGCACAAACCCACTCCGCTCGCGCTGCTCTGCATTAAGCCTCAATGCGCACCCTGCACTTTCAGACTGAAAGTGCAGGGGTGCCACAGGTATCTTGCTGCTCAGAGCTTGTCAGTAGCCGGCTAATGAGCAGGGAACTTCCTCCCTGCGCACCGGCCCGCTGCTAAAGCGCGTTTCGCGCCTTGCCCTGTGTGACGTCACCAATGACGTCACATAGGGGCGGGGCCCACGGCAGGGTCCCGGGCCCCGCATTTTATGGCGCCGGCTCTGCATATGAGCATATTTTGACATATTCTTCTTATATGTATACAGCGGAAGGTTTTGCTGTTCCGGTAATCACTATTTCAAAAATCATACAGCCAAGAGCATAATTCTGGCTGTATCATTTTAGACATTGTTTGAATTTAGAAAAAATATATTTTGGCACAGGTACATGGGAGTAAGTTCTAGTTTCAGCTGATGTACCCGTGCACTCTGGTCTGTTCTCTGCTTTCTCTTTAGTTGTTAGGGTTAGGATTAGGATTAGGGTTAGGATTAAGAATTAGGGTTAGGGTCATTGTGCTGGATCCTGATTTAAGTAAGTGCTTGAAATTAGTTATGTTGAGTCAGTACCCTCAAAAGTACGCAGTTCGGTAATTCGCAATTATACCTGAAAATCACAAACCAGTCGAAGATGTGGTCCAACCCACAAAAGATTTTATCCGAGTGTGAAAGGTTTATCCAAAAGCGCTAATCCCACCAAACATCAGTGCAGACTAGCACGAGCTTCGACGCTTCAATACAAAAGCCTCTGGTCTTCAGAGCCTGGCATTGTCCTTTTAACAGGTAAGAACAAAGGAAGGTCTTCTGTCCTCTTGATAGGTGAATCCTCATGGTCATCTCAGATTCTGTGCGCATCATTCTAGTGTTTCCTTTGTCTCACGTCCGGAGGTCAATCAGCATAATTGTACAGGTGGGCCCAGCCTAACTAGCAGGGTCAAACTAACTAACTCTGTACATTTAACATGACATATTAACTATGCCTATAACTTGCGTACGCTATATGCTATATGCTATATCTATTTATTTAGTATTTAGCTGATTAAATCCTCCTACAAATAAAACAAACCTTAAATGGTTTGGATTGTATTTTATTTACTAAGTATACATAAGCCCCACGTGAAAATATATTTGTTAACCTGTGTATTATTGTATGAAATCATAAGAAAGAAAAAACCTGAAAAAGTACGTACATGCATGCAAGTGCGCGGAAACGGTTGCATAAGTGTGCGTTCATATATTCACACACTTTTAAGGCTCTTTGTTCTTCGTCCTATAATTGGTTAATATTATTATGAGATTTTATATAAGTTGTTTTGGTTCGGTTTCCACAGTTCAGAAATCTGAAACACAGTCCTTAAGCACGAACATACTGTACATTGTAATACCAAGTCATGCTCACTTGTGAACTCAAACCAGCCCTTGACAAAAGCTGTGGGAAATACCAGATATGAGAAGTTGTATTGAGCGCACTGTGCTCCAATCAGCTCAGACAGATGTGTGTTCATGCACAGAACGCAATAATAAGCATTATCTGATGCAGCTTCACGGGAGATAATTAGAAATGCATGGATACAGTTTTGTGTTATTTGTTTTTTATTTGTTCACATATATGTGTTGGGTTAATTTGTAAAATGCCTGACGTTTAATGCGCAGGTTACCAATGATTTTTAATGCCTTTTCTAAAGTGATTATTTACCAATAACAATGTATATTGTTTGCACATGTTAAAGAATGATGTTTGCAGTCAGCAATAAAGTAAGAGCACACTACAGACTACTTTAGTCTGGTCTTTAGACATATAAAATAGATATGGAGCTCTTGATCATTCTTTATTTACTCTCTGAAATAATTGATTGTGTCCTTAGGGCCAGTGTGGTAGTTACATGGCACTGCTGTACATGTGGAGCAGATCAGTTTGCTATGGCACTAGCACTACATTAACAGACTATTGATCCCACCCCAGCATGAGTCTGTATTTCCCAAAAGGATTCATGTTACAGCTATTGATTGTTTTCTTCTTTGCAGAGTTGACCTGTTGCTTGGTAAAATTCTGCATGCTGAATAAGTTAGTGTTAGCACATTTTAAACCGCAAGAAATAGTTGCATAGAACACACGCTCAGTGGTCATAGTTGTGGTGTGGACATTTGGAAGAAGCCGTACTAAAACAGACCCTCCAACATGACCCATTCCACCAGGTACACAATATCCTGCTCCTGAGCTTCCAACTGTCACTAATACCCCTTTCAGATTGCAAAAAACCCGGGTTTTTGGTGGTGATTTGAAAGGTATCAGGGTCCTGGTCCCGAGTCTAATAACCCCCGACTTAGACACGGGAAAAAAAGAAGGGGTTTTCTTGTATCGGACCACGGTAAGCTTCAATGTGAAAGGTGTAGACCTGTGTTTTTTAACCCAGGTCGCACCTAATGCACTGATTGCTATGCAACAGTAAATAAGTCCCTCTCCGGGAGCCGAACGCAGCTCCTTCACAATGTCAGAGCAGACCCAAGACCCAGAATTTCCCGGGTCTATCCTGGAGTTTTTTAGGGAACCTTTTTTTTTCACCAAAATGCCCCGGCAATAACTTGGGTTGAAAATCCCAGGTTATTGCCAGGGCGCCAATCTGAAAGCAGCATTACCTGGGTATAATGAAAAAACTGATGATTGAAAAAATATTTTTTATTTCCACAAACTACAGTTAGCGTAGTAATTGACTGTGTGATTGAAAGCTCTGGAGAAGAATATTTTAAACCTAATGGAATGGGTCATGTTGGAGCGTCTGTGAAAAACAGAAAATAATAGGTATATGGAGATTTATAGGTTTGCATCACTGGGACATGTATGGGATACAACTGTTCACTACCTATGTATGAGAGAGAATGTAAAATGACTTTCTAATTTTTGGTAAGTGCTTTTTCTCTGACATTTGCTGTAGGAGTCTTGTGCTCCTCTGTGCATTTAGGTATGTTTTACTAAATCTCTCTTTCATTCTTTTCCAAATCTCCCTTTTCTACAACTTGCTACTTATTTTAATGTTAAAAGACCTGCTTCCCTGTTATCCATCTGTGGGACACTGCAACCATATGTTTAAAAGAACAACTGTTGGAAATAGAAGTTTCTCCCCCTCCAACTCCCTCTGACTGAAAGTTTATTTTAAGTGCCCTAGGGGTTGGGTGCCCTTGGAATTATTAATATAATTATGTTTTTTTATTTAAAGGCAGACATTTAGTGAGAAAGGTGGTGCTAGAGCACTCGCTCTCTCATTGCAGTAATGTGGATGGTAGCCAAGATATATATATATATTACGCTGTTTTCACATCACTACCACGGCAATACGGCAATAACTCAGGTTTTTCAACCCAGGTTATTGCCGGAGCTTTTCGTTGAAAAAAAAAAAATAAAATAAGGTAGGTGGGTTTTTGCGGGAGTTTTCGTTGAAAAAAAAAAAAAAAAAAAATAAGGTAGGTCCCTTAAAATACTCTTTATAAAGAGGAAGTCTGGTGGCTCTTTCCGGCCCATCTTGCACCTAAAATACTTGATTTTACAGCTTGGAGTGCTAAGATTCAAGATGGAATCCCTTTAATCAGTGATCATTGTTATAGAGGCTCAGAAATATTTAGCATCCATGTATTTTCAATCTCAGGTTTAGTCTCTTTCCGGCACAGGGCATGACTTTTCTTGGCCTGGTGTTTGCCACACTGCTGCAATGGGTATTCCTTCCACAGAAAAAAATGTACCTCTCTTAACACCTTGGCCTGGGAGTCTCCATCAATGCTTCAGTGCATAAACCTCCTGGCAAAGATACTGGCCTTGTTTAAGTTGGTTCCCTTTCCCAATTTCAGACCTAGGAAATGAAAAAGGAATATTTTCTTTCAGTGGTGCCGGGATCACCAGAACCTGGCATCACAGAAGATTAACCTTTGCCAGGATCTCTCTGAGATGGTGATTCTACAATGACCACCTCTTGCCGAGCTGTCCAATTGCTGGATACTGACAATTTTCCCGGCTGGGAATCAGTAACTCTTCACCTCCATCTACAGAGCAGCTCAGCTATATCAGTCATCAGGGATGTGATCACCACTGTTCACATTCTGGGAGCAGAAAACGGTTAGGCAGACTTTTTAAACAGGCAGACCATTCTGCCAGGGGAGTGGTCTCATCATCTGGAGGTCTATAATCAGCTGCTCCGCAGCATTTGTAGTTGCTATGTTAGCCCCATAGGTCAGTCAACTAGAATATGCTTTTCTTTTTCAATGCTTTCATGGTTTCTAAAAAGTGTAAAACAACAGGGGATGCCCCTGGTTCAATCTGTTGGTCAGTCTAAGGTGGATACCTCCATCCAGGTATTCTCTCACAGGGTTAATTTCTTAATCAAGACCTTAAAGACACGGCTTTAATGGAGTGGCTATTGAATCCAATGTCTGATCGGCTATACCACAGGGTCTCGCCAAATTATGTAAGCTGGGGTAAGAAGAAGAGTTTCAATAATCTATCTTTCCGATTGGAAGCTTCTTCAGGGTGACCTCAAGACAACCATAGATTGGTTCACTTAAGGTTCATGGTTCCACTTTTTCAATTTTTTCTGTGCAAATTAACCCTTCAACCAGAGGATCAGAAGTTTTTCAAGTGCATGCTCCATATCTGGTCCCCTGTATGTTCCTCCTATAGCCCCTGGGAACTTAACTTGGTATTATCTGCACTCCAGTCCCCTCTTTTCTTTGAGTGAGATTGTCCTAGGTGGCAAGTAGGGAGCCTTGCATTGAGCAGCTGTGTAGGGCAGCTCCCTGCTCCTCCATCCACACCTAAATTCCTGAAATGCAGCTCTGGTTGCTGAACTTTAAGCAGCAGACAGGTGCTGATTTTTTTTAATCCTCTTGCACCCTCCCTGCCTATGCCTCTGTGCTTACCCTGTTCAGGTTGTAAGAAAGGACAGGAGTGCTTTTAAACTACAGCAAAGAACTGTTAAAAAATTCGTATTGCTTTTTTTGTCCATTAAACTGTTGTTTTTTTTATTCTCTAAAGACTCGAACTCATGTTTTTCCAAGGTAATTTAAATCTCTCTGGGCAGAGTGTGTATACCAGCAGTGCAAACAATAAAGTAAAAGACTACAAATGCATACATTAAATGATAAAAAGTGATAGAATATTTTTGACCATAGTACATGACATTGTTATAATGAGTGGTAAGATTAAGAGGAATTGGATATTTTACATGACTGTCTCATTACAGATGAGCTGTAACATCTCTTTGTAATGGTTTATTTTCATTTACTATTTTTTTGTATGTTGTAAAGGAGCTAATAAATTCATTATATTCGCTTCTTTAGCTCTTTCATGCTCTTATTATAATAGATAAAGAATGTCCATTTTCTAGTACAATAAGCCTTAATAGCTACCAATTACAGTAAAATAATATAAAACAGAGATAGATTTTTATATTTGAGGGTATTTTTTATATTTATAAAACATTGGTCTATCGGTAAATAACAAATGCATGACTATCTGACATTCATATATATCAAAGATAATAACTCAACAACAAGTTAAATAACCTAGGAATTTCCTATGACACCAAGCAATTCAGCCCTATTTAAAATGCATTAGGAAGAGTATAACCAACACTATTTAATAAGATTTGATATCCATTATATAGTACATGTTGTAGCCTTTCACTTACAAGTAATGTTAAAGGGAGGATTTAATATTCAGCAAAAAGCAACCTTTGCCAGGACTTGGAAGTTCTTCTCTGCGCATTGGCATGCTACTCGACGGGCCCCCAGAATAATAGTCACGGCTGTCCCTTTTACTTTTAGTTTACACATCCAAGACAGAAGGGTTGCTTTCTGCACACTATCGGAATCGGAAAATATAGAATCGGAACATTTTAAGGATCTTTTAAATGGCCATGGCACTTCTAGAACAACTCATTTCTTTTACCTACATCTTTATGCTTTTGTAAGAGTTTGTTAGTGCCATCAAGGTAAACACAGTGACACATGACTACGTCCTTTAAAGTGTGATAATATCTTTATCCACCTAATAATGTGCTAAAACACAACATACTATACCGAGCCACACCAAGCCCTTTTACCCCAACACAATTATACAGACCGTGAAGGAAGGCTGTCAGTAAATATGCTCTGCAGAACGCACACCAATAACAAATCAATAACAGACTGGATTCGGATTTAATAGGGTCCTGCAAGCCGACCTCCAGCTGTGTAGTCCGCTATAGGATTGCTGTGAGATCCTAATTTGCATAAGTGCCAAGGGAGAACCCTCCCCTGGCACTTATGGCTTTCCATCTGCAGGTCCCTACTTTAACATTTACACATTAACCCAATTTAAAATGAGGATTGTACTGGGGAGCTTTGCAACGCTCCTACTTTACAGCTTAAATACCTCCCACCATGAGGATATGCTTTAAGCATGCCACTCACCCACCACCGGAACACCGGAACAACTTCCAGCATAGAAATTTGGATCTTGAGAATACAGATTTGCGTAGCATGTGGGTAGCATGTACGTGCACAGATGAAGATTGGGATCGTTTTCTGCACTCAGCATGCGGAAAAAAAACACCCCAGATATTAAAACTGGATCCAATCCAACATTTTAAGTTCTGGTTTCTTAAAACAGTGTCGGCACATGTTCTGAGTTAGTGGACAGGAATTAGGAAGCAGCCTTTGCTGCTCATGGTGATATTACTCTCAGTGGATTGTTTAATTAGAACACTGGAACAAGTGACATTGCAGATATCTACAATTAGGACTCTCAAGCTTTGCTCTTTTCTCACTCATGTGCCCATTTTTCCCACCACCAAAAACAATGCCTATACGGACTCACAGTACTAGTTATTAAGTGAAAGTGCTGAATATTCTCAAGTTTAAAATCCTTGTACATTAAATTCACTGAATAAAAAACAGATACATTGAAATTAGCACAAAAAGGAAGAAAAAGACACTGAGCATGAGATCACTGAAATTAGTTTATTGCTTGGATTTAGTTACTGAACTTTTATTTTACATTTACAATAATCAGAAATGTATCATTTATCCAGGGCCGCTGTCATCAAATGCGGGGCCCGGGACCCAGCAGCGAGGCCCCACCCCCTAGGTGACGTCACATAGGGGTGAGACCCGACAGACATGCTTTAACAGCGAGCCAATACGCAGGGAACTTCCCTGCACATTGGCCGGCTACTAAATAGCGCTGAGCAGCAAGTATTGGCAGTTGGAAACAGCCGATACTTGCTGTTACAGAACTAGGTAAATATCGGTGGGCCCCCATCAGGTCTGGGCCCGGGATAATAGGCCCTGCATTTATCAGTTAGACATGTATGCATTATATCACATCATTCCTACGTTTAAAAAATTCTATTTTACTAAACCATATTCCATTCATTAAAAAAAAAAAACAGTAGTTTGGATTTTTAAATGCTGATATTCTCCTAAAAGTCTTTGGAGACCGACAGTGTATTTTCTCATTTGCACTTTTTAATTCTCTCCTCTGGTGTTCAAATTCATTAAACCATTTGTTATTCATGTGGCATAGTTTGCTCGATCAATATCTTACAGAATTTGTATCAGATTAGTTTACTGCAATTCCCTACATCTAAAAGAGGTTCATTATGGACACAGCAGACCTATAGTTAAAATAAAGCACTAGTGATTAGAATAGATAGTATGCCGTTATAATAATAATTACAATAACAATAAAACTAATGAGCACAACACCTCATACATGCTAACCACGTAAGATTATTATACCATCAAGTTCTCCCATAGGGATGCAATTTTTAAGCAAATTTTTTCATCATGATGCTGCCAACAGATATATGCAATTATATATGGAACAATATGATGCACAAAAGTACAAACTGTGTTCTCAGTCTGTGGCTAGAAATGTCTGTTTTAGAAATAGAGACGGCTAAAAACTCATTTTTGTCTGTCTCTATTTTAAAACACAGCCATTTTAGAAATTTTTTGTCTGCCGATCGCCATATTTAGTCATTCCTTTTCCAGAAGCAACGTGCCGGACCCGTCGCACCCGCCGCAGACCCCACCAGAGAGGAGAGTAATCTCACCTCACCTTTGGTGCAAATAGCTGCAGACACTGGGATAGAGTGAATCCGTTTCCCGAGGACCCCACATTGAGCAGTGAACAACGCTGATTTCACAACAACGTACATCAACGATACGACAATAAGGAAAAGACATATCATACCAGTGGTAGAGCGAAGCCTACCTTAGAAATTGGAACTTACAACAAAAAAAATACTTTTTGATTGTATATTTATTTCTCTGTTATGTTCTCCTTGTGTTGTGTTTGCTAGCACTATTATCAAATATACAACTTCTTTTATACTATCTTAGTCTGTTTGCCCATTTTAAACTATTCTCCCCCTGCAATACAACATGGTTTAGCCAAGGTGCAGATTTGTTCCTTAATTTGCTGTTACTTACAACTCTGCAGTGAGTGAATATATGCCAATATGTGCCAACCTGATTCACTTTAAAGGTTCCATACAAATGGTGTACAATACTCTTGGTAATACATCCAACATCCAAAGAATGTATTTCAAAGTAAAATACCTCTATGTGATATTATGCCAAAAAGCATCTTAAACAAGTGCTACATGCTATAGAAAACAAATATGACATCAACACTGAAAGGAATTGAAGACCACAGGCAGGGCTGGCCCTACCTATAGGTATTGTGGGCAAGTTGCCGCCTAGGGTGACAACACAAAGTTTGGGCAATTCATTTATAAAATTTGGACAGCTCACATCATTACTGGGGCAAGCAGAAGGAAATCATTGCGGCAGCAATGGCAGCTGAAGACAGCCCAGAGCGCCACCTGATGCTGGGATCTGATTCAACTGCTACTGCAGATCTGCAACATTGGTGCCAACTCAGGGCCAGCATAATACAGTAAGCTCTAGATTCTTCCCTACCGGACTGTAATTGTGAGGAGCAGCAGCATAAGAGAGAATACAACATCCCACTGCTGATCCCCCCACCCCCTCCCTGTCCATTCCGTGCTGAATCAATCAGCACTGGCCTGGTTTTGGCACGCAAGCCCTGCCCTTCTGTACAAACCACACCCCCAAGGGAGCCGCACTTTTGAGGAGAGGGGTGGGGGGAATGCCTTCACATGCTGCAGTATGACCCTGCCAGAGTTACAGCAAAAGAAGGAAAAGAGGGTAAGAGTAAAAGTTACAGAGAAATAGGGATATTCAGGCTGGAGAGGAACAGGGCCATGGAGTAGGGATTAGAGAGAATGAAATAAGGGGCATGGAGTGGGGGCTGCAGAAAGAAATAAGGGGCATGAAATGGGAGTGGCAGAAAGAAATAAGGGGCATGGAGTGGGAGTGGCAGAAAGAAATAAGGGGCATGGAATGGAATGAAGCAAGATTTTCTTGCTCTTACACTTTTGTTTAAAAGATCAATCTGGATATAAGGCAGCTGCTAAAGACTAGGATGAGAGGTACAGACATTCATCCTACAGAAAATTGTGCGTATGCTATTACATTAGGACTTGGGACTGTAATCACACTTAAGAGTGAGTTAGGTGCGGAACTGCTGTTAGAACTGCACCTAACTCACCTGTCCTGCCCCTAACCCAACCCCATTTTTAGGAACCTTATGGCACTAAAGAGTGCTAATCTAAATCCCTTCCCCCCTCCCACTTCTACCTAAGTCCACCCCTAGGTGGCATTAGAACGTCTCCTTCTGCCTAAACTACTCCCTGCTGTCTTTAAAGACCCCACAGAGTCAATCTACGTACCTAACTGTTACATAGATTGCGTAAATGACCTACCACGCATGTGTAGCAGGTCATTTCAGGAAATTCTGCACTTAAGAAGCTGGAGCTTCTCAAGTGTGAATCCGGTCCTATGTATCAGCAAAGATTAATGTAAAACATCTCAGCAATTTTGATATGACTTTTATTTATTTATTATTTGTTTTTGCATAGAATTTGTTGAAGAACAGTTTACATTTTAGGAAAATATGTGAGTAAGTTTATGTCCCCTCTTCTGAGAACTGATTAGATTTCAAAATTATTATTTTTTCCTACTGTGAAATTGTAAAAACTAAATATTCCATTTATTAGGGTTATAAGCTAATGTACAAATGTTGGACTTGGACCTTATATATGAGGATCATCTATAAAAATTATACTTAGTTTTCACATTTGCTGACGGACTCTAGTGTTTGGTGGCCACATGATCAAGACTGTCACGAACTGCGAGGTTTTGTGGGACCTGTCTTGGCTTCCAAGGGAAACAACAGACGAGCAGGAGTGAAGTGGAATAGTGGTTTTAATAAAAGGTAGTTGCATAAGATACAGGACAAATAATAGAATACAGTGAAGTCATTCCAGATAGTGTCAGGTGAGGAAATATCCAACGGTTGTGAGATGGTGGCCGGGCTATGCCGGGCTAGGTTGAGAGGCAAATGTCCAGGAGCAGAGGTAAGGTGACCGGGCTAAGCCGGACCGGAGTGAGGGGCAAAAGTCCAGGTTCAGTGGGTTGGTGGCCGGAGACTGGAGTTGCAGACAGGACTGGACTGGAGTTGCAGACAGGACTGGACTGGAGTTGCAGACAGGACCGGACGGGAGTTGCAGACTGGACCGGACTGGACCGTGGACAGGTCCGGACTGGAGCGTGGACAGGACCGGATCAATGCAGGTATACTGGATCAAGATCAATGCAGGTATACTGGATCAGGATCAATGCAGGTATACTGGATCAGGATCAATGCAGGTATACTGGATCAAAATCAATGCAGGTATACTGGATCAAAATCAATGCAGGTATACTGGATCAGGATCAAAATCAGGACAAGCTTGAATGGATGAATAGTTCCTAGAAGACCAAGTTGATCTGGGCACTGTGGACAGAGTGTACAGGGTTTAAATAGTGCGCCCTGTGCACCGATTGGCTGGAGGACTGAAGAAGAGGATCCTCATTGGTAGTTCAGCAGCATGTGACCTCAAGCAAGATGGCAGCGCCCATGGACCGGAGCTCAGAGGCACTTGGCGCCAGAATCCACGAGGAGACGCCAGTTGAAGATGCAGGGGTCAAGCTGGGTAAGTACAGGAGACTGTCACTGCATAGTGACAGTCTCAGATAGCCAAAACCGCGGGACCGCAGGGAGAAGACCACTGCCAGTTGACTTTTGACAGGGTAAGTCCGCCGCAGACCGTGACAAAGACCAATTTACCGTATGAATTATTCCCTGAGAAGGATATACAGGTTTGTGAAATATTACAATAGCTGTGTGCCACACTTAGTACACTGAGAGCAGGTCAAGGTTTAAATGTGAGAACAGTAGAAAGGGCTATGGGATGAGCAAGACTCTAATGCAAAGATAATAGATCAGTGGTTTTCAGGTTCTCTAATTACATTTTATACTGAGTCTTGGATCTTAACCCCTGCTGTGGTGACTGACATTTACCTCATTCCAAAAATGTTTGGCTTTGATTTTTTTTCCACAGCTCAAGGCCAGACTTGTGCTTTACAGTGTACCAGATCTTTAACTTTGATCCTATTAATAACCATTTTTTTTCCATTCTCCATAAGCAAGCACAGGTCATGCGAAAAAAAAATTAATAGCAAATTAATTGAGGTGTACTGGCAACAAAGCAAAACTGATTTAGCATAAGCCATAAGCCTCCTAGATAGAACTTCTGACAGTATTGGAGGCTTAATAGACTTTGGCCTGGATCCAGACTTAAGAAGGAGCTTGAAAATAAGAGAGGAAAGTTACACCTGGGCTAAACCATGTTGATTTCAGGAGGAGTCAAGTTAATTGTATTCTTTGAATTGCTTACTGCACACAGATACTGATCAGCTTTATTATCACACTGTTATTTAGACTTGGGATAGGAAACATCACCTCTCAACTCTAATACTGTTTGCAACAGATAAAATATGACTCCCCTGCAACCAACATGGTTTAGCCCAGGAGTAACTCTCCTCTCTTAATTTCAAGATCCATCTTTTTATTATTATTATTATTAACTTATTATTTATTTATAAGGCGCCACACAGTATCCGCAGCGCTGTACAGAGGCAATAGCAAAGTCAATAGTTACATATATCTATCTTTATAAAAGCCATTCTGCTCCTCCCCAACGTGTGGATGCTACTGCGCATGCCCAACGGTGAGGGGCAGAAAAACACGTGGAAAAAAAAAAACACACATACACACTCATTCCCCCTTTCCCCCTTTTACTTACCTTTAGCGTCGGCAGGAAGATCCCAGTATCGGGACCTGCTGTCTGCCACCGCCCTCTCCTTCTGCTCGCACTGAAGTTCTTGCCACATTCAAGTTGGCGGCCGGGGTCCTTACTAGACTAGTAATACAATAATTAACAGCCCTTTGTCAGGTAATACTAATCTGTCTAAAAACAGAATGGAAGTTACTCAATCAATTTATAAGTATATGTTAAACAGGTGCGTGAAAGGCAGGGGGTTAATCTGCTTGCCACAGAAACAAAAGGAAAGAAAAGCCCCAGCACACTGCCATAAACCAGTAACAAACTATACTGTTCTATCTGTAAAATAAAACACATAAATGTTCGTTACAAATATTTGATCAAATATGGAATAAGCCACCAGCCACCGTCAAGGCCTTTCTGTATATGGTGGTCCTAACTCTAAAATTGAGAGCCCCAATGTTGGGTCCCATATATATGTTTATAAATTAATACTAATGAATACTAATCTGTCTGCAATTACTCAAAAGTTATGTAATATGATTGGATGCTGCTTGGTTTAAGAAGTAACAATTATGCCTCGTACTCATTTACTAGGATGTCTTTTAATAATTGTGATAGGTCTCCAATTGTGATAGTGTTAATTTGCTAGATACTGTCACATGAGCTCACATTTTCACAACTTTTTTTAAATGAGTTGACATTTTTATTATGTAAAGTTGAATGTATTTGTGTCCAAAATATACGCATCAAATGCATGCATAAAAAAAACTACAAATAGATACATATGAGTACTAGAGAATCAAGCAATAATAATTATTTGAGCAAAGGAACGTTGACAATAATAGATTGCACATGTACAAAATCAATACATGTGCCCAGTTGTTTCTTCCTTGAATGTCACTATTTGACTTTCTATATCCTTCAGTATTTTGCCAGTCTCAGATGCTACAAATGAAAATGTGTGTATCTATATAGAGCCTGGCAACAGAGCTCTAAGACGGATATTTAAAGAGAAAAAAAAGATAGTGCTGTTATGTTAGCACAGGAACAAAGTAATTTACAGAGCTTAAATCAGACCATAATGTCCTTGTCTTAGCTAGACTGGCACTTAAATGCTTCTCGACTGCCAACAATGACTGTGAAGTACATGCGATACAAGGATTTCCTCCGTTCTGCAAAACAGAAGTTGACCAGGTTTCTGCCTCATCAGTCAAGCTTATTGACCTCTGTCTTCACATGGTATCAGCCCACAATATATGCCAACTCAAAGAGAACTACATGTCAATAAAGGGGTTACTGTAGCAAGAATTGTGAAATTGCTGTCAGTATAGCAACACACTCTTCACTACCTGTCAGACACTTACAACAAGACAGCTTTTTAATAGAAACAACCGTGCAAGTCGTTTAATGACTTTTGGGGGAAAAAGACAGAAAAGGCCTTACATGGGTCAGGACTAAAATATTGGTTTTATATTTTCTGTATATTATCCTTTGTGATTTTTATTTTTACTAGAAAAAGAAAAAGAACATTTCTGTATGTCGACATGTCTAGTAGCAGTTATTACTGATAAAATATGGAAACAAAATAACTGATTGAAACGTGTTTTCTACTTCTTAAAAATTCTAACATGAACATGAAACGTAAGTCCATATTTACAGTTACGTAGTTTTCCTATTGCGTATGTTTTTTTAAGAATTGAGCTACTACCCATGCGTAGTAACTTATTTACGCTATCTACATACCATTTCTATACGTAGATTGCGCAAGCGTGGTCTAAGACCGCGCTTACGCAAGCTACGTACAGACATGGTGTGTAGATAGTGCAAATAAGATACTACGCATGCGCAGTAGCTCAATTCTTAAAACAATGTACGTAAGACGAAAACCATAACGAATAAATGCACTAGATTTGAGATTTGACTAGCCCATGATAAACATAAATATGGTGGTTATAAGCAGGCGTGCACAAAACAAACACAACATATGTACAGTCATCTAAAAAGGTTACAATTGCTCATTTTTCAAATATGGATCAGGTGCAATTTGTGTACACATCCATAAGGTAATGCAAGGTGCCAGATGCCTTGGTTGTGAGAATGTCATTTTTTACTCTTTTATTTGCTCCTATATGCTTGGCACGTGCAAGTAAATATATAAGTAATATAAATATCTAGTTACATACTCCTCATTACCTCTGAGACAGATACTGAAACTCTTTTCAAACATGTTATGATTTTATACACAGCCTTACACAAATAATCCTAACATTTTACATCAAGATCATAGCTGACATGTGATATTTAAGACTGTTACACTGCATGTGCTCCAGAATATCCATCACAGGCAATATCAATACCTTGTATGGATGGAGTTGCTGACTTGTAAGTAATTGGTGCAATCTAGTGCTTGTCTAATTGCAATAAAACCTCTGATTGCTTTGCAGTCATTAGGCTACTCACACATCTTTCAACAGAAGGCCTGGCCAACCTTTGGTTATCCATGTGCTGTGAACATAACAGATACCTGACAAAGCATATTGGGGCTCAGAGTTTCACAACAAGTAAAGAGCTACAGGCAGAACCGCCATCATGGGGTAGACAGCCAGAACTGATGGGGACCCACCGATACTTACCTAGCTCTGCAGCAGCAGGTATTGGCTGTACCAGAGCTGCTCAGTAACAGGCCAATGCGCAGGGAAGAACTTCCATACGCACTGGCCCACTGTTATAGCAGGTCCGCGGCACCCCACCCCTATGTGACATCACCAATGACGTCACATGGGGGTGGGACCCCATAGCTGTATCCCAGACCCCGCAATTTCTGATGGTGGCCCTGGCTACGGGGCTGATTCAGAGCTGCAATTGTGCCTGTTTTGTCCTTACTCTGAAACACTGGATCAGTTCTATAGTGTTGTTCCTTTACCAAGATAACAGCCTGTGATCACCCAGTCATCCAAAAGCAATTATCTCAGTCTATATGTAGCTGACATCTACTTAACCATCATAATCAGCTAACAGACTTTTTTTTTAGACACGGTAATGAGGTAACTTTGTTTTAACTGTCATGTTCATTTGATAATGAAAGGCCAGATCCAGACCTTTGGGTGTTTTATATTTGTACGGAGTTCTGGCAGTCTGCAAAGAAGAGGAGAGTGAACCCCCTGTGTTGTGAGTCCCCACAATAATGTTGCACATTGCGAAATAGGGACAGCTGAAAGTTTGGCTGTCCCTATTTCAATTGTGATACATTGCAGAATTTTTATTAATGAATAGGTGATTCGCATACTCAGCCTTTCATTTTTGTAAGCCCAGCCACCGGACCACTGGAGAGGTGAGTAACCCTCTCCAGGAATTTAGGATTAGGCTGGGGAGGGATTTAGGATTATGCTGCAGGGGGAGAGACTTAGGGTTAGGCTAAGAGGGGGGAGACTTAGGGATAGGCTGAGAGGGGGGGAGACTTAGAGTTAGGCTGCAGGGGGGGCTGGCTTAGGGTTAGGGAGTGGGGTTGCTTACCGTTCAGAGCAATAAGCAATCGATATCCCAGCCAGTTTGTAACTGGCTGTGAGTGAATGGTCCTATCGAAATAGGGCCATTCGCTAGGGGGACCCACACTCACCTCTCTGTAACCCCCTCTCTTGTGCAGACTTTAGCTGGATGGTGGGCATATGCGTATACCTAGAGATCCACTTTGTAACATTTGGAATGTAAATGCGCGCTACCAGACAATTACCCGACTTGCACAAGTTAATTGCGTAAGTAGGGTGTCATATGGAACTATGAATCTGGCCTTAAAATTTATTTTATGAAACCCATCACAATTCCAAAGAAAATTTGGAATAAAAATATAGACTGTGTTTTTATCAATAAAAGCATATCATTACACATTAAGTTAAAAAGTACATTTAGAGAAAACTCATAAAATAGTACAATAACTTATAATACTAGTAATAATAAAAGGGAGCAAAGGTAATGCACACAGGAGCAATGTGTTAAGTATTTAAATGTGTCACAATTTGATAGAATTGAAGATATGCAAAGTTGCTAAGCAATGGATACTTATCAGACGCCACAATGAGCCACATGGATTGTAGATGTATGACCTAACATTACAGTAGGTCACTATATGTAGTATATATGTTTATAATTCCTAAAGAAATGTTTCCCAGTACTATAACTCCAGTTGAAGTGAAAAATAAAGATAATGACAAGACAGAAAACTAGGGTAAAACAAAGAATATTAATTAATACAGTATTTCTAAAGCTTAAGTAGACATTTATAATACTAACACTGCTGTGTGGCTGGATCATACAGAGCCCTGAGAGCACTTCTGCCATAAACCCTGGCTGGTCCATTGTGTGATATATAGCACTTGTCCTTATGTATCAAACCCACTGTCCTATAGAGTGTAAGCTTGTGAGCAGGGCCCTCCTACCCACCCAGTCTGTCTGTTATTACCCAGTGTTGTTTATACTGATTGTTAAATTGTAAAACGCTACGTAATCTGTGGGCACTATATAAAAACCTGTTAATAAATAAATAAATAATAACGAAATATAAATAGTGTTTATAGCGGCCATAATTTTGCACATCTAAATCGCCTTGGTGTAAAATATGCTTAGTCCCATTCTGTATCATATAAAACTTTCTTTGCTCTAAATCATTTTCTCCCTTTAAACTAGATATTAGTGAGAAAATTTAAGTACATATAAAAAATTGTCAGTGTGGTTTTTACCAGTTACCTAGTCCATAGTGTTGACCCATACCCTGGTGGCAAGTGTGGGAGAAATGGTATGGTCTGAGGCCAGGTCTTCTCTGGAGTCTCTGATGGTGAGGACAGATTTGTGCGGCTGGCACTCAGCAAGTCACGGACCCAGGTTGGAGGTAACCAATACCGCAGTGATTGAGACTTGAGGCATTGTAGACTGGGAAATTAAACACCACTAGAATATGAAGCAATATTTGGGTCAGATGGAAGCATAACGCCCACTAACAGAACAGAAGGGGGGGTGCAACTGAGTAACAGGAGCCGGAGGCAAACATCAACTGACAAGAGTGTTGGTGATAGTAATAAAGCTATGGACAGGTACAGGTGGCGTAGCACAATACAAGAGTGATGCAGATGTTAGGCACTAATGATTACACAGTGCAGCTGGCAAAGCACAATCATGATAACAATGGTGCAGATGGTAAAGCATGATAATAAATATCATAGTGCAGATAGTAAGGCACAATGGTAATGGCGCAGATGATAAAGCACAATAGTATATGTAGTAATAGCAAAACACCAACTAATAAACAGACAGGGTAGGTAGGAGCAGGCAAACAGACAGGAGAGGCAAGGCAAAGAGGGTAGATACTGAACTGAGGTTTTTTCTCCCACCAGGGATGTATAGCTGGCGTCCTAGTAATTAGGCAACCTCCAGGACACCAGCCGCAGAGAGAGAGAGAGAGAGAGGCAACGACGGACCCGGAAGTGTCCCCGCCGGGTGCCGAGGTAAACAATTACATGCCGCCACGGTATGTAACACATTTTCTTATGGTTCAGGGAACAATAAAGAAATAGTTTATTAATGATCAGTGTGCAATATAACCTAATGCCTGGTGACTATAAGAATGTGCAATAAGGGTAAAAGGCAATTTTTCTGGTATATGAATACAAGTTCCTCATTGTGGGCTGGATTCACAACACCGTGTTTCCCGATATTTGATACTGCACATGCGTAGTATTTTTTTTACGTAATCTCCGTAACTTTTCATTACGTAGATTGCGTATATGCGGTCTGAAAGACCACATATACGCAATCTACGTAACGCATGCGCAGTATCAAATATCGGGAAACACAGGACGTATAGCATGTGAATCCAGGCCTATAAGCCTCTACTAAATATTTTCCCTGCAATAATTAGAACAGTGTAATGATATTAACTTCTAATTTAGTTTATTAGATCAAAATAACCTTAAGTGTTACATCAGAGGTACAAAACTAGTCTACAGCTGTCTTCAACATGGCCAGAGCAGGACTACCAGTATGTTAATAACATCATATTTCAATTTAACATGATATAATGCTGCTCAGTAAGCATTATAACTTCATGAGCATTGGAACTGTGATCCATTTGTGATGAAACCACCCATCCTATTGGCAAGTAATTTTATAGTTCCCAACACTGACTAATTGTTATTTTGTGTTTTTTCCTTTTCCATTGCACAGCGTTTCCTCAAGGTCTTTTCGGTTCAACATTGTTCTTGGTCTATTTGCAAGAGGATTGGAGGCTTATAGAAATTTTTTACAGCCTGAAAGTGTGAAGTGTCCAGGCTCGCTGCGATGATAAGCGAGCCTGGATCACTATCACTCCCCAGATTTATGCGGTGTCCGTAAATAGAGCCCATGATCCCATACATATGATTCCCACCAGTCATTACCGCTCTGATACACTATGACAGATAATGTTGCTGGTTCTCCTTTCTGCCAAGGAATCATTAGAGAACATGTGTGCTGATGTGTATCAGGCAATTCATTGGCAGTCTTTTTCTGAGGCAGAACAAATTGGGAAGGGTAAGATTCATCTTAGACCGTCCCTCAAAGGATTAAAAATATTATCTCTGTTGCCTTAACAAACCAGAGCATCATTTTTTTTCTATTGTATAACATTTGCAACAATATCATTTGTAAAAGATGACAATGTTGACCACAGGGGAGTTTAAACACAAATGGGTCATCAGAAGGTCGGTAAAGTACTAGAAAGCAGCTGTACAGAATATGAGGAAGATAGAGGGTGGGAACAGTAATAACATGGAGTCAAAACAAATAAAGGAAGTGGTTCATGAAAAAAAATCCTCTGCTTGAATCCTATCCATATTTGCATATTTATTATTTCTTTGCTTCAGGGAACTAATGACAATAATCATGTCATTATACTCTGTCCTCACTGTGCAATGCTGGGTCACACCATTCTAAAGCAGGTGATGAAACAATGGATGCTGTGATTGCATTAAACTGCACTGTCAAATCTCACCTGTCTGTGGTTTCTTTATAAGCATGAAAGTGGTTGAAATTCCAGAGAAATGCTCAAAGGTTCCTTCCCATAAACACATTCTCAGGATTATGAGAGCTGGTAATGGCTGAATCTGATATGCATGAGTGCTTTTCCGGGTCACCTAATTTATTGTATATGAGAAACTCTGTGACCCCCTTTTTGCCACAACAAGAAAACAGGGGTACATAGTTAGGTTGATTACAGCATATTATTACTGCAAGATAAATTTACATTGTGTCACAATCACTCACAGTTACTTTACAATTCAAATAGTGCATTTTAAGAAGTAAAAACTGAAGGATTGCAGTTATGTAAAGCATGGCAATATTGTTATGTAATTACTGATTCACAAATGATTTTTCATAGCACAATTAGTTTTCTAGTAACAGACATTCTTAATATGTCTCATTAAGGCCAATTAAATCAATTTCGAATACACTGCGTCGTAAATAATTATCTCATTGTAAATGGTTTATGATGTGACCTGTTAATAATAGCTAAGCAATCAGATGCAAATATATAAACAGCAATAATCTACTCCCAGGGGCATTACCATTCAAAACTATGGAAGAAAAAAATATACTGAATTAAATATTTTGTCTTCTATACCTGTAGTAAAACTATGAACAGAATGGCCTGCTTGGAAGCCAGGAAAATCGCTGCTTGCAGGCTCCACTCCTGTTTGCAAAGGGGATGAAGATTACACTTAGATCCCCAACATCCTGCACAGCTCTTACCATCTGAACTGTTCACTGTTCAAATAATGCAGCTGTGCTATGCAGAGGTGTAGCTAGCTGCCATGGTGCCCAGAGCACGGGTATGTTGCAGCGCCGCTTGGAAGCCAGGAAAATCGCTGCTTGCAGGCTCCACTCCTGTTTGCAAAGGGGATGAAGATTACACTTTGATCCCCAACATCCTGCCCAGTTCTTACCATCTGAACTGTTCACCGTTCAAATAATGCAGCTGTGCTATGCTAGGAGTTAGGGGTGCACCGCTCAGCTGAACTGCTATCTATCTCATACTTGATCATTGATGGTCTGGATCGTTCTGTCATATTCATCCATGCTTTGGCACTTGCACAGTTGGATATTTCACAGGCTGATTAGATAGGGAAGAAGCAATGGCAGGATCCAGCACAGGATGTTCTTGGTGTGGAATAAATTGTAGTTGGAGAGAGATGGATTTTTTCTTCTGCAGCAGCTGCTGCTTAAACTTCAGGATTAGACCACTGCTGTCAGGTGTTCACATGAGAAGGCCCTGTACATAGAACAGTGGTTTAACTCAGTAAGGATTACTGGTTTAATAAGGTATGGTTGGGAGGTTAGGGAGAGAGGGGCAGGGAAGGATTATAATGAGGAAGGGTCGGCAAGAAAATAGTGTCTAGGGTCCAGATTTGCTAAGCTGTGGGTTTTCAAAGAGTGGAGCGTTTGCCCATAGCAACCAATCACATTCTAGATCTTTTTAACTATTGCATTCTAGAGAACGTCAGCTAGAATTTGATTGGTTGCTATGGGCAAATTCTCCACTCTTTCAAAACTCACAGCTTTGGACCCATATCTTCTATATCAGGGTGGACTCATCTTCTGCTTCAATAGCCATAACTTTGTTACGGATAATATCGGGCTGCATCCTAATTTTATAACGACAT
>WWET01001541.1:305186-326862 GCA_011038615.1 Limnodynastes dumerilii | reverse complement strand
AACACTGCACTCTAGATACACACAGAGCACGCACACATACACAAACACACACACACACACAGTGAAACCCAGATACATACACATACACACATAAACACTGCACTCTAGATACACACAGAGCACACACACACACACACACACACAGTGAAATCCAGATACATACACATACACACATATAAACACTGCACTCTAGATACACACAGAGCACGCACACATACACAAACACACACACACACACAGTGAAACCCAGATACATACACATACACACATAAACACTGCACTCTAGATACACACAGAGCACACACACTTGTACTTGTTACAGATCCTGCAATTAGAAGCCCTGCACAGTCAGGAAAGGAGGACTCAGTTACAGTTAACAGGAAGCTGGCTCTACCCCACTCAGCAACAGGCAGAGGGTTGGTAAGTCAGAAGTCCACTCTCGGAGGAAGGAAAGAGGAAGAAAAAGGTGAGTATAAAGGAGAGTGGCTGAAGAAATATGCTAGGGAATTAGGGTTGAAAAAATATGATGGGTGATACTGAGGTGGGGCTGGAAAAATATGTTGGAGAATATTGAGGTGGGGCTGACAAAATATGCTGGTGAATACTGAGGTGGGGCTGACAAAATATGCTTGGGAATACTGAGGGGGGTTGACAAAATATTCTGTGGAATACTGAGGGGAGCTGGAAAAATATGCTGGGAGAAACTGAAGGGGGCTTGAAAAATATGATGGGCGATACTAAGGTGGGGCTGGAAAAATATGTTGGAGAATATTGAGGTGGGACTGACAAAATATGCTGGTGAATACTGAGGTGGGGCTGACAAAATATGCTGAGGAATACTGAGGTGGAGCTGACAAAATATGCTGGGGAATACTGAGGGGGGCTGGAAAAATATGCTGGGAGAAACTGAAGGGGGCTGGAAAAATATGCTGGGGAATACTGAGGGGGGATGGAAAAATATTTTGGACACACCTTCTCATTTAATGGTTTTTGTTTATTTAAATTATTTTCAATATTGTAGATTAATACTGAATACATGAAAACTATAAAAAGAACACATGGAATTATGTTGTCAACAAAAAAGTGTTAAACAAATCAAAATATGTTTAATATTTTAGATTCCTCAAAGTAGCCCCCTTTTAATTTAGTTACCAATAAAAATGTACTCTTTGGCTAAATATACTCCTTAAAAATGTTATGAGGAGTATTTTTACTCCGGCAAAAAACATGTAGCACGATCACTGCTTCCACAGTAACACCACTCTCCCCTCTTCACATATTATACCTCAAAATCACACCACTCTCTCCATATGATGTATTTAAACTTTTGTCTCACCATTTTCCCAAAAATTGCATTATTCCCTGCATCACATTCACTCAGTGAAACAAAGAAAATGAAAGCTAAAATCCAATTGTGATTGATTAGAAATAATAAAATATTTTCAGAATAACTGAGGGGGGCTGGAAGCACATGATGGGGAATACTGAGGGGGGCTGGAGGCACATTATGGTGAATACTGAGGGGGCTGGAGGCACATGATGGGGAATACTGATGGGGCTGGAGGCACATGATGTGAAATACTGAGGGGGGCTGGATGCACATGATGGGGAATACTGAGGGGGGCTGGAGGCACATGATGGGGAATACTGAGAGGGACTGGAGGCACATGATGGAGAATACTGAGGGGGCTGGAGGCACATGATGGGGAATACTGAGGGGGGCTGGATACTTTGCAGGACACCCATATGCACACCCTGTCTATGCAGGGACCGCCCCCGGGGATGCAGGGACCACCCCCCGGTGATGCAGGGACCGCGCCTATGCTTTTTACTTTTCTCCTTGAAATGATTTTTCAAAAGTAGGCAACCATGACATATATTAATGGTGATATATAGTGTCAACACATACACACACAATAGAACAAATGGTTTCTGCAGCATATATCGTAATATATAGATAGACAGATATATTTCTAGATATAATTATATCAGTCACAGTTTTGTGCGCTCTGCCAGGAGCCTGAAGTAAGAAAAGGGAAAGCAAATGAAAAAGTAAAAAGGTTAGAAGCAGAAAAGAGGTAAGTGATACACATATATAGTCATACATACATAAGCTCACACACACACATATATATACTGTCTTATGAGACGGAACTCCATAGAACAAAAATAAACTTGCTGGGAGGCAATGGCAGGCAAATGAAATAAGTACAAAAGAATAGAGGCACTTCCAGAAATTCAACGGTCAATTTTAATCCAACGTTTCAGAGGTAACAAGCCTCTATCATCAGACATGAGCAGGAGCTCCAATGCCGTGTGTCACCTGCAGTGGAAAGCGCGGCATCGTATGTTGCATCTGTGCTGACAACGTTCATTGGACTGGGTGAGTTATACTTATTGGTATTTGGGTATTTATATGTGTCACTGTTTCATTATCTGATGTTTGTCCCTGATGATAAAGGCTTATTACCTTTGAAATGTTGGTTTAAAATTGACCATTGAATTTTATAAGATATCAGTCTGGGAGTGCCTATACTTTTTGTATATTTTTATATATAAAAATAAATATACAAAAGCATGTTTGCGGCATCACAGAATATCCAAATATAAGGGGAAAGGGGGGGCAAGGAGTTGATGTACCAGAAATCCTCTTGGCAGCCCTGCTCCTTAATTTGCAGGCCTAATCCCACAAAGAGCGCGGGGAAAAGCATGCAGATTAAGAAGAGTGAGTGGCGTTATGCACTTCCATACAGAGATCTGCGTTCGTACAGACACAGATCCATGCAGGGAATTAAAGATAAGGGTATCTCCTTACATGAGAGGGGAGTGAAAGGGGAGTTCACTCTCCTATCATGTGCGCACTTACAGACCTCGGTGCATAGGGAAAATAGCCCACTCTTACCATATAGTCACAATTATGGTCAAGAATATACTTTTTGACAACTTATTTAAATTTTTTTCTTTTTATTCCTCTTTTACGTTTTTCTTTTAAATGATCTTATTAGTGAAGACACATAATTCTTACCCCTACTAAAATGTTGTCTAGCTAGCAAGTCTTCAGTAAGTTCCCATGTTCTTTATTAGATATATAGCAATTAATTTCTGCCAAAACTATTTTGTTATCTCTCAAACCCACAGCAAGGAGTTTACTGAATGGTTATAATCTTCTAACAAGCTGTTAGTTACAACATTTAAATCAACAGAAATAGACAACGAAGAATGGAACAAAATGCAGATGTTTCTGTAACAAGCAACAATACACTGTACTTTTGTTATACAGAATTTCACCCTTTATGCCTTGCTAAAAAAAAACTGTAAACTGATGCATTTTTTTTCAGCGCTGCTCTAGGTTTTATTATTAACGCTTAGAACATTAGGCATTCACTTCAGTCCCTGCCCCAAATGGAGCTACAAACTAAGGTCCTTAACACATACGTACACATGGACAGACTATGTTTTTTAGAGTGTGGGAGGAAACGCAAACACAACACTCAAACTCTACATTGATAAAGCCATGCTGTGAAGCACAAGAGCTACTTACTAAGCCACCACATTGCCCCTAATGTATATATGTATGATATTTAATCAAGACTGTCATTACGGAGGAAAGCCAGGACTTTTGTCTCAGGCCCATGAAGGGGGCCCATCGATACTCACCTTATTTCTCCAGCAGTGGGTGTACATGGTATCCTACCACCAATACTTGCTGCTGGAAAGGTGTAGTAGGCTGCAAAGCAGTAGGACTATGCCTACTGTAAATCAGAACTACGGGTCTGCAGCACTCCACCTTCTTTGTGAAGTCAAGGGTGCCATCACAGATGGGGCAGAGTGGGTACTGTGACACATGTCCAAGGCCCCAAAACTCCTGGTGATAATTATTTAATGCAAACACCACTGATTGCATAATATGTTAAAAAAGTATACCAGGTGAATTTTTTCATGTGCTTGGGAAACGGGGTGAAGGGGCAGGAACATGTGCTCAGTATGTGTAGAGTATTATTCAGAGCATAGGACAGAGCAGGATATGTGATAGCTCTACGGTTGTGCTAAACAAAATAAGAGATGATAATGCTTAAGATTCCTTTATTCTGAAATGCAGAAAAGGTGAGTGGTTCAATGTGTAGTACATTAAAGCCTTATTCAATACAAGCATGTTTTAAATGTTATATATGTGTAATGGTTTAAAACTGTTATGCCATAATTTCTGAATAACAATTTAATATAGGGATGGAAACATTATAAACGCCTAGAGAACAATTTGTTCACATATTTCAAAATATGTTTAAAACCCTAAACACCATTACGCAACTGATACAGTTCCTTTTCATTTTAAAACACATTCTTCAGGGGGAAGGGAGGTATTACAGTAATCCTAAAGGCCTGGTAAATGTCATATGAATTGTGTGCTCTTTATATTAATAACAAGATAATTACAGTGCATTACTTTTTATTTCACAATGTTGTCCACATCATTTGCTAATCTGTATGTCTGTGTTTCTATATCACCAGGCTGCTACTTGGGAAATCATCTGTTTTCTGTTAACATAATACAGTCTGCCCAAGACTGGTCAGAATTTAGTAAGATTTCATTTATGAAATACATATTTAAAAAAAAAAGTCCTTGGGCCAGCTTTACTAAGCTGCGGGTTTGGAAAAGTGGAGATGTTGCCCATAGCAACCAACTAACTTCCCTGATACCACTTCTCCACCATAATACTTCTCCAAGCCTGGCTGGGAAGAAGTGCAAATGTGAGTTCAATAAGTAGACCTTCAGAGACATGCTACACCCCATGGTCTTGTAAGACTTTGACGGTTTACCGTCTCTTTGTAGTTTTCTGCCTTATGTTTCCCTAAGAAGTTTTGGCAAAGGCTCTTAAGATACTCCCTTTTTCGGCAGGATTAAGCTGGCCATCAAAGCGCTTATTGAGCATCCGTTCTCTTATTTGAGGACCTACAAAGATCCCCTCTTTGAAGTTTGCATCATTGACCTTCAGGAATTTCTTTCTTAAGTAGGAAAAGGCAAGACCACTTGGATCCAGTGCCTTAATAAAGTTCTTGGCAAGACCCAGATTTATATGAAGCGGGGCAGATAGAATTTCCGTGGATCAATCAATGGGGCACTGACAGCAATCTTTGCTCCTGGAGTTAGTGAGGTTTCCTTGGGTCACTGCTTTCGAATGTAATGGTTTTTATGGTCTCTGCTGCCCAGGGGCGTTTTTAGAAATGAAGGGGCCCGTGTGCAGACCCCCACACGGGCCCCCCTCCTCCTCCTCAGGCGGCCCCCCCTCCCAAGACGGGCCCCCCTCTTCTTCTTCTCAACCACATCCATATCTATACAAACGGAGACGGCCTCCAGCAGTTTTCCATTCCCAACAGTGCACTGTGCAGCCTCACGCTCTGCACACAGAAGAGGAGCATGAGGCTGCGCAGTGCACGCACGCCTGACATCCCCATGTGACACCCGCGCGCAGTGCACTGTTGGGAACGGAAGGCTGCTGGAGACCGTCACCGTTTGTACAGAAATAGGTGGTACTGGGATCTTCCATTGGGTGCAGGGTGAGTGCCACGGGCGGCCCCCTTGTCTGCGGGGGCCCGTGTGCACTGCACACTCTGCACCCATGGTAGATACACCACTGCTGCTGCCCCCCTTACACAGAAAATCACAGCACAGTACAGTACTGAGCTGCAGTTCCAACAAGAGAGAAATGACTTCAGGTCACCACAGACATGCATTTGGTGCTCTTTGTATTTGATCCTATTCAGCAGAAGCTTCTTGCTCCTATGTGTTTCCTTCATAGTAGCCAATTGAGCCAGTGGAATGGAGAACAACTTGTTGCTGTTTTGTTGTAGCACAGTTTTTATGCTTACTTTATAGGAGTTGATGAATGGACGTCAAACCCCTATATTGTACTTGTGTTCAATTGCTTTCATGACAGACATAACATTGTGGCAAAAGACAAGTCTATCTTTGAGGGCAACAGATACCTTAAAGCAACTCTGCCTCTGTCTCAAAGCACTTACTTTAGTGTCATTCTGAAGGAAGTACCAACCCTTCAATCTGGAACCCAAAAGTTCTGCTTGCCTTTTAGAGAGGGTCAAATCACACTTGGCTTAATAAGTGTGGTATAGGAGACAAGCTGGATGACTCAAAGCTTAGGCCAAGAACTGCATGTTTGTCGCCATGCTCTGCTCTTTATTGTTCATCTGTTCGAAGACTGAACTTTTCTGAAGGCTATGGCACAGGCATTGGTTCACTGTTAGGCATAGGCCTCATGGTGGATAAAGCCCAAGTAAAGTTTGCTTTGACTTGGAAATGATGCTCTGAATGTTTAACAGTCTTTTGGACTTTCAATTCCCTACAAATCATTGAAACAGTGAAATTCATGTGCCGAGAGCCTATGACCAGCCGATGAGGAACCTTGACAAACAATTCTGTGGCCCGATTTGTGGGCAACGTGCCAAAATCTGATGGACCAAACTGCATGCTGGATGCAGAAATGTATGGAGCTGTCCCTGCTATGCCAGATACACCTGGTACAGCTGCAGGCAGTGGACTATAGATGCCTCCCTGAACACTCCATAAACGGGTCATATATTGCATTATCAGCTCTAGGTGGGCATCATTTCAAAACTGTGGCTGATAGAAAGAACCTATAACCGTTCACAAAGAATAAAATAAATATGAAGCTTGTCTACCAGTGTAATTACAATTTAGTCTGGGACTTGGGATGAAAATAATTATATCTAATGTGAATATTAATTTTTAATGCCAGGACCCATGTTAATCTATTAAGTTGAAATACTATTATTAAATTCCGGGAAGAAAGAAGTCTATTAATTAATTGTGATATGTTTAACTAATTATTGTCTAGTTAATGTATATTTTATTTGCAGATGCAGAGGTGTTTTTATTAAATGTGGAGGCCGTGTTATACATTTCTACAACCCTTTACCATTTAATCACTGCTATATGCATGCTTTATTTTCTCCAGTGATTGCATTGGGGAATGCTTTATAATGCTGAACCATTGGCTGGTTCTCCTTAATGTCAGCCCCCAGCTCTTCCCATGGGGGATTTTTTGGGACATTACAATAACTTCTTGAATGAAAATGTAAAATTAAGTTGGATTCATTCAGTTGTATAGATGTCCCTTAACCATTAGCACTTGATGCAACTTCCAAGGTTAGCCCAATGTAAACCAGCTGCCAAGTTATGCTACTCAGTACCACTCCATCATCTATTATGACAAAATAACTCAGAAATGACAACCTAAACTGATTGCAGTAACAGTTATATGTGAATGCACACCTTAATATAGACAGTTAAGCAACACTTTAATATGCAATGTAATTCTGTCATATAATTCAGGTTTTTAAGTAGTACTTGTTTTGGGTGAACAATCCCACTGTTTTACTGCCATAGTTAAAAAAAATTTCAACCAGCACCTATTTTACAGCAAGCGTGCAGAACACAATGAACACATTGGGCCAGATTTACTAAGCTGTGGGTTTGGAAAAGTGGAGATGTTGCACATAGCAACCAATCAGATTTTAACTGACATTCCCTAGTATCTAAAAAGAAAGCGAGAGCTAGAATCTGATTGGTTGCTATAGGCAACATCTCTCCTTTTCCAAACCCGCAGCTTAGTAAATCTGGCCCATTATATATGATTTTTCTATATTTGTTGGACACTTTAGCAAGTGTTCATCAACAAAAAGTTACACTCATAACAATGTCCTCCAAAAGTAAATAACAAAGGCAAATATGACACACTGTCCCAAAGGTCTTTCATGTTCAAAATCTACTGCTGGAGAGGTTAATCTGTAATCCATCCTGTCTGAGACCAGTGACAATGGATAACAATAATAAGGGTTAATCCCCACGCTATACCGCGGTGTCTGAGGCTGCAAGACATTGGAAACGCATGCTGTGAAACATTTCTGCTTTATTTTTTCAGCTTCCATTTAATGGATACTTGTGCGTCCCATAGATTGCTAACTTTTAATGTTGACCTCTAAAATCAATTGGTAGCTTAGCAGGATGTATGATCACTGGTTTCAGACTCTGGTTTGAAACGTCTGTCTTGACAGCTCAGAAGCTCAACTTGCCTGTCAGATACTTGTTTTTTTTTTTGTGTGTAAGAACATGAGCCGATACAACAGACAAAGACACTTTTATTGATGAAACTTTCGCTCACTGAAATATTTCTTTTGGACATACTCATGTTCTGCTGCATTCTATATCCCAGGCACATGATGCCCCCTCATGCCCTCTGCTCCTGGTCTCAAGTAAAATTGTCTGCTACTTGATTGATTCTGTCTGCAGAAATAGTGCGCTGATTTGGAAATATATAGACTTTGTTTTGTTAAACCTTTAAAGAAAATTTGAAATGCTCCTATTGTTTTTCAGAAATATTACCAGATACCGACTAAAGAGTTTTAATGACATTTCTGTTGCACTTTAGTTCCTGTTTTGCAGTTTTGGTGTAATAGAAAACAATTAGTTGATGATCACCATTAATGGCAAAGGCAAAAAAAAAGTTATATTGTATTCATTATTTTTGCACATTTGTTTCACAATATATAGCATCTGCAGACACAGACAATACTTTCCCCAATAGCTGAACCGGATTCACAGATCCAGTGTGAGCTAGGTGCGGACAGACCCGCAACTAACTCACCCGTCCTGCCCCCAACCTGCCCCCCTTTTTAGGTACTTTATGGCATTTACAAGTGCCATAGGGCTACCATAACTATCCGTGCAATGGACTGGATCCAGACTTAAGAAGGAGCTTGAAATGAAGGGCCGCATTCACAGATAAGTTTTTGCACAAAGTTCTGTGCGTAATTTTAGGGTTTGGAGTAACTGCGCATGCGTAGTAACTTTATTTACGTTATCTACGTTGAATTTATGCATGGAAGTCCATTAGACACGTACTTGTGAATCGCACTTGGGGACATACGGGCGGAGGGGCGTGGTTGAAATCCATATGGACAAAGTTACGTGAAAGTGGTTGGGGGAGGCATTTAAATGACCCTTTGAGGGCACAGTTAGTTACATACGCACGTACGTAAGTATTTTTCGTACGTAAATGCACATGTAGAGATAAGGGTGACGTTTGGAGGCATAAGTCACAAAAAACCTGTCAGTGTGAGGGGAGTGTCATGGGTGTTGCCTTGCAACGTACGTGAGTATAATTACGTAACTTTAACTAACGGATATGTGAGTACGGCTCTAAGAGAGGAAAGTTACTCCAGGGCTAAACCATGTTGATTGCAGGGGAATCATATTTCATCCGTTACAAACAGTAAACAGTTGTCTAATACTAATAAGTCTAAATAACAGTGTGATAGTAAAGCTGGCCAGTATCTGTGTGCAGTAAGCAATTCAAAGATATATCCCTGCATACAAAGACTACAATTAACTAAGTAACTTTCCTCTCTTAGGACCTGATCCAGAGCTACGACTGCAAGCGAGCGTACGCTCATCGTAAGCGAAAATTCGTGAAAAAAAACGCACTACGCATGTGCAGTATGACAACTTCCGGTCGACCGAAGGACATGAGCGTACAGCGAGCGAATTTTCAGCGTATTTTTCGCTCAAGGGGCGTGCGTTTTTTTACGACGATAGTCTGGACGCTGGAGTTACTACACAGAGGGGATAGCCATTTAAATTGTACAGTATGGGTGTGCTAACCTAAATACCTCCTCCCACCCACTTTTACCCAAACCCTCCCGAGGCAGCATTACGCCACCTATCTATATACCGAACTGGTACGTAAATTGCATAAAGGACCTACTACGCATGTGCAGTAGGTCCTTTACTAAAGATACGCACCTAAGAAGCGACTGCTTCTTAGCTGTGAATCCATTTCACTTACACCAACTTTTATACCTTCTTATATAAATTCTTATATTACTATATAAATATAAATGAACTTCCTGATTGTTTAAACACATTTGCTATTGTCATCAAAGTAAATAATCTACACTTAATATATTCTAACTATATAGATATCTGATTAATGACGTCTACCAAAATATGGCTACAAAGATAAGAAATTTGCTGTCAAATGTCACTGCACACTTCCTGTTTCATTGTGTGTGGCTTTATATAAAATATCTCTCTTTCCTGTTTTACATAGCACTAATGCTGAGCATACACTCTGGCAGAAAACAAACGTTTTCTCAACCTTTGCTATATTTTATACTAGAATTTAACCCTTGAAAATACATTTTCTAATATTTCATTTACCACAACTGATATCAAAGGTTATTATGCAAATAGAGTTTATCTTTATTTGATTCAGATGACTTGCACAAGTTTGACTTTGTTGAAAAAAAAAACTTTTTTTTATAACACAATAATTAAACTTACATATCTCTGCTTCTATTTAGTCGATAAATCGCTATCACCAACAAGAGATCCAGCTGTGTAAGCGTGAGACGCGCTTGTGTTGGTGTATAAAGATACTATTGAACTGCAGCTTCCTTACCTTACCCTCACCCACTCTATATAATTCCCTTGCTACACATGTGATCGTGCTTGCTTGACACAAAATGCTTACACACAGCTAACTAAAGGCTCAACCTATAAAAAAAAATCAATTTACACATCCATGTACTATTAACTATTGGCCTACTGGGTAACCTCCTATTCTGTACTTAAGTGTAAATGCACTCTCTGCACTGCAAACATTCTATACAATATAAAACAATTCCCACTTAGGCAACAAGATGCAAAAAGCAGTGTAATCATATAAGAATATATATAAAGCAGAATACCCAAAGCTAGAAGAAGAAAATACAAGAGAACAGAAGCACTACATATATTAATACAGGTTCTTGTAGCTCAAATACTCCTTCCCATAATGAATAGAACAGCAATACATAAAATATGGAACTTAACACTAACAGGGCTACTAAGGGGTGTAGGAACCAGGGGGGCAGAGGGGGCAGTCGCCCTCCATGATTTTTGTTGTGTGGGCAAAGACTGTGTTTTGCCCCCCCCCCATGAACTTCTGTACAAAGGTGAATGAGGATGAATGAAGTGAAAATGTGGACTGTTTAAAACGTTAGCAGCAGTCTCATTGTTGCCAGACGTCAGGTAGATAATGGTTGCCTTAAAAATCGTAGAGCAATGACCCTGACCAATGTACGATATGGGACTTACGCAAGTCATTTGCGTAAGTCCTCTGTCTCAAAACATATGCGCATGCGCACACCAGATGTTCCGTCTGCATACCTACTGACATATGTAACTAAGTTACGTATGTCAGTAAGTTTGCAAAAGGGGCTGACCCTTCATTTACGATGGCCATTTAAATGAGGGGGAGGGGGAAGCCCTGTTACGAATAGGCCGTATGGCCGCAGACATAGTCGTAAAAGTTAAGGTAGCTATCTGGACACGTAATTGTCCAGATTTTCTACCGACATCGGGGAGTACAGGGGATGTGCACTTCCCGCTATGGCTGTGTAACTACGGACCCACGTGCACACGTAAAGCGTGCAGGGGTCAGGATCTGGCTCATGGTGCCTGGAGCACCTCATGAAAAAGGGGCTTCAGTAGTCCTTGGCCTTTTGCCCCCCATGAAAATTTTCATTCCTATGCCCCTGGGGCTACTACTGGGAGTCAACAACCTAATACACTTATCACTCTTGCATAACAGCCGAAATGCAGTGGCAAATAGCATTTTTATAAAAATGACTGTTGCGCTAAAGCATGAAGCTTTTAAAAACATGAATTACAAAATATTAATAACTTTTTCTGGGAGAATAAATCAAATTGATTGTACAGAAATAACAATTAAAGCACCTTGTTTCCAATTTACCTTTACTCTTGTCATCCGGGGATTTAAATATTGTCACAATTCTTCTAAATTGAGCATCAAGTCAAAAACATGCTGACAGGTAAATTGACTGCTGAATAAATTAACCCTAATCTGTATGTGTTTCACAAACCGCGGTACTTACTGCATCAGGGGTCATCTGTCTGCTGCCTTTTCTGGCCATTACCATGCTTCCAGGACTATTTAATGGGCGCTGCCACCTTTGAATCATCCCATGATTTGTTCCAGCCAATCAGAGTCCAGCTCTAGGAATCACTGACCGGATTCACAACTACGTTTAAAGTTCCGTGCCTATTTCTAAGTGCTGCGCTAATGCGAATGCATAATAAATATTTTTTTTGCGTTTCGTTACGTAGATTGCGTACATGCAGATTGTTATTCCTGGACCAGTCCAGGTCAAGTCAAGTCCTGTTCCGGTTCATATCTCCAGGCCAAGTCAATTACTGTTCCTGTTCATGTCCATTCCTGGTCCAGTCCAGGTCAAGTCCAGTTCAGTCCTGGTCCAGTCCAAGTCAAACCCAGTCTAGCTAAGCATATCAAGTCTAATCCAGTCCAGGTCAAGTCCAGTCCAGTCAAGCTTGTTTTGTCAAGTCCAGCCAAGTCTTCTTTGTCCAGTAACACATGAGCAGAATACATATCAAAACCTCTAGCTTCCAACACCACGCTGAGACCCTATCACGCCCTGGGAACCCATGGTGGATACTCAACTATGTTAGTCTGTGATAGTGTGTGTATGTGTTAGGGAACTTAGAATGTACAATGGGGCATGGAAATTTCTCTGTATACCTGTTTGGTGTTAAATCTAAAATCAATGTAAATAAAGGTGTGAAATTGAAACATGACTTATATTATTATCATTTATTTATAAATAGGGTGTACATGAAAATTTATCTTTATATAGAATATGTTACTATAGTACACTACTTTATATTATTATATATTTTGTATAAATATATTTGAAAAATACATTTAGTTGAAATAGTTTTTGTGAAAGAATGGGTTTCCATCAAATCACAAGAACTGACACATTTCATGTAATCTCTATATTGTTTTAGAACCCTAGAGGCTTTTTAACTACAGAAGCACCACCTGCAGGAATTGGTATGGACACTATGCTGCACCTCTTGGCCAGGCACATGCTTAGATGCAGAATTGGGCTACCCAAGGTGCCCTGGAATTTGTACAGCAGCTGTACGACGGAAAGTTAGATTCCACTTGTGATATAAAGCAAACTATAAAGCAGTGGAATGGGTTAATTCTGGGAATGTTGATCTGGGTTGTATTATCAGGGAAGTGCCACCAGTTAATCTGATGGTATGTTCATCCTATGTACCAGCTTGGAGGGCTGGACTTTCCTGTGAGATACATTTAATTGGACAAATCCTCATTGTTTATCCCAACTGGGCTTGATATACAGATATCTACCAGTTTCAACTGTGGACATTTGTGATCCTGGTTTGGCTTGACTCCTTCAGGAGTGACCCATGGCTTTGGTGAATTTATTGTGCCTGCTGGAGCCCATTGTTAGCGGCTTACGGCCTGATTCAGAGATCCGTCGGCGATCGGGCCGCAAATATATTTATCTAAGTGGCAGGTCGGAACAGGTTACACCCACCAGAATAAACAGTCACTCCCTCGCAACCTCCGGCCGGACCTAAACTCAGGGCCGTCTTTTCCACTGGGCAGTTTGGGCTAGTGCCCAAGGGTCCCACACATCAAAGGGCCATTCAGCCAGTGGAATCACAGGGGGGAGCATGAAGGGGGTTGATGGAGCCTCCACTCCACACCCTCTTTGATAAACTAATGCAGCACCAACTGAAAAGATCCTGCCATAAAGGAGCTCAGGCTGAGGCTAATACCCTGGCTCTGAGCACCAACACGGAGCCTGTGACTTCCCAGTAGTGCACTGGGCTCCTCACAGGAAGCTGAGTGTACCATGTTAATATGGATGTAATGTTTTTATGTGATTTAAAAATGAGTGCATCCAACAAAATTACATTATTTTCTTCTTTTTGGTGTCTGGAATAGTCTGAATAGGTCACATATATTAGCACTTACCCCCTCTGTCATACTATACATTGAATTTCATACCCCCTTAATTGTAGTCGATTTCCCCTGCCAGTAGAGTTATATTTGTTACATAATAAGCTCTTATTAATTCTTAATTATGTTGAAATTATCCCCAATAATAGTCCTTTCTATTGCCCCTGTTATAAAACCTTATTAGAGGCAGAATATAACATGGATAATTTAAGCACCATTAAGGGCCTCATTTACTAAAGTCGTGTTTTTTTCTGCAATTATACATAGTCAGCCATCGCCATATGACATCATAGAGTCTTTATAAGGGGGACCTCTAGTGACTGAAGGATCATTAGCAACGTAACCCCAAAAGAGCAGGACCGACCACCATCATCACTCCGAAAAAGAAGGAGGAAACTTCAATCAAGATGCCTATTTCTTCTAGAAAGTCTCCCAAGATTGATGACTTAAAAAATGTGAGTAAGAACATTTATTTAATATTTTTCAATATGTGGAACACATTAAAGATAGCACACCTTAAATAAATAAACGTGCATTTATATTTCAGAAGAGCTGCTATTGTGACTAGAATATATTAATAGACTGCTAACAATGAAACTTACTATTATTACAGTGTAGCTGGGCAACTTGCATTATTACAATCTAATATGGAATACTGGGGGGCTGGAAAGACATGATGGGGAACTGGAGGGATATGCTGTGGAATACTGGGGGGCTGGAAAGACATAATGGGGAGCTCGAGAAATATATGGAACTGGGGAGGGCCTGGTGAGACATGATGGGGAGCTGGAAGGACATGCTGTGGAATACTGGGGTCTGGAAAGACATAATGGGAATCTGGAGAGACATGCTATGGAACTGGGGAGCTGGAGAGATATGTTGTGCAATACTGGGGGCTGGAAATACATAATGGAGATTTGGGGCACTGGAGACACATGGTGGTGGACTGGAGAGAGATGATGGTGAACTGGGGGTCTGGAGACACGTGATGGGGGGCTGGAGTGACATGATTTGTGAATACTGGGGGGCTGGAGACACATAAGGATACTGGGAGCTAGAGAGACAGGAGTGACTGGAGTGACATGATTTGGGAATATTGGGGGACATTTTTATTCCTGTGAATGGGTGAGTAGGGGCCCCTGTGCATCGCTTTGCCCAGGGCCTACAATTCTGTTAAGACGGCCCTGCCTAAACTTCCACCTCCATAGGCTTGCCCTAACTGGCCGTACTCCCTTCCGACCCTATGTGTATTAGCTGCATATATTTAGGGCCCTAACTCTGTAAGCGCGCCCACTTTCCCTCATCTAAATGCCTCCTCCCGCCCATTTCTATGCAAATCCTTAGGTCCGTAAATTTTCGCCGCACTTAGGGTCGCATTAGACTCCGCCCGATTCACAAGTCCGACCTTAAGGCATTTCCGAATTTAACTTCAACGTACATGGCGTTGCACTATTACTACGCATGCGCAGTTGATGCAAAATCGATCAGACCCTAAATATACGCACGGAACTATCGTTAGTTCTGGATCTCTAAATCAGGCCCTTAATTTTTAAGCAACAAGCAATGGCAGCTGTCATTATTCCTTGTTTAATTTCAAAGACAATTAATTAAATCAGGAGATGTGGACCTTTGGTGTTAGTAAACAATTTTGGTAAACAACTTTTATCACTGGTTATACCTGACTGTGTTATTGTAATATAATAGCTTGTTTCAATAGATTAATTGTTAATTAATTCTGTTTACGATATTACATATATCTGTTAACTTTATGAAAGATATTGATATATTTTGTCCTGAACCTTGGTTGATCACTGAATCTGATGTGCATGAAAAAATTTAGTCAGGCTTAACTCTAAACCCTGACTGATTTTAATTAAGGTATTTATAGCCTACCTTACATCCACTACAAAAGAAAGCAAATCAACACACAATATGGAACTTTTCTGGGTCATAATTATGACAACTAGAGTTGTAGTTTGTTCTATCACAAACCCAATAAGTATATCAATAGCACCTGTGACATGCCTGCAGCAGAAGTGCACACCAGCAGTGTTATATGTAACTCATTGATTTATATTGGAGAAATGAAAGAAGCAACATAAATGTAAGTAGCCAGGAACAACGGGTATAATGTGTTAACCTGACAGACTGAATGCTAACATTTAAACCAGGCCCCATATGGGGGTAGGAGCAATAATATCACTTGGCTGCCTTTGTCTTCAAGTTCTGCTATTAATATAACAAAACAACAGCTACTGCTGCGCATGTACAGTAATATGCATGAACAGAAGAGGAATCCTGTCTGTTCTTTTAGGGAACATAGCAAAAGCATTGAATGTATCTATTGTGGGTTTAGACAGACTAATCCCCTTACCTCCGTAGCAGTGGCATCCACAACCATGATGGGATACGGTTGAGGATCCGGGTGGCCTTATTTCGAACATGATACATCAGTCATCTGATTGGAAGCTGTATTACTGTTGAAAGAGAACTTAAAATAGAACATTGTTATTGGGAACGAGGTGCAGGATAGGGAACGAGGTTATAGGATAGAGTTATTGCAGTGGCTTTAGTCTGTATAAGGTTAGAGTTAGGGTTTAAGGGGAAGGGTAGGGTTAGATTGCAGGGCATGGAGGGTTAGGATTGATTAAGGGGAAGGTTAAGGTTAGATTGCAGGGCATGGAGGGTTAGGATTGATTAAGGGGAAGGTTAGGGTTAGGCTTAGAAAGACGGAGGGTTAGTAAAGGGGGGTGCGGGTCCCTGCTTTGAACATTCTGAACTGGCTGGGAAATCGATTACTTATGCCTCGATGAGGTATAGCAATCTATCCCCGGAGCACTAAACACGGTGCTCCGATAGGTAAGTAAAAAAAAATCTACCCTTTCACTAATTCTAACCCTCCCTTCCCCACAGCCTGACCCTAACCCTCTCTTTCCCGCAGCCTGACCCTAACCCTCCCTTCTCCCTAGCCTCACCCTAACTCTCCCTTCTCTATAGCCTAACCCTAAAACCCCTCTCTCCGCAACCTGACCCTAACCCTCCCCTTCTATGGCCCTATCCCTAGCCCTCCCTTCCTAAAAGCCTAACCCTAACCCCATCCCCCAACACTAAAAGTCACCGGAGAGGTTACTCAACTCTCCGGAGCTGTCAGCAGCGACAGGTCAGCGGCGAAAATGAATGGCCGAGTATGCCAATCGTCACACTCATCCATTCATTAAAAATGCAATTCGAAATAGAAATAGCCGAAAAGGAACTTTTGACTGTCTCTATTTCTAAAAGTCACCATTCGGACCGAGAACTCGCAACGAGGAAAGGGTTAAAGGGTTAAAGGTTAAGACACTTACCTTTCGTCGAATGACGTTTCACAACTGCAGCAGTCTGATCACTGCTCATTGTGAGATAGTGGGGCTTCCCCTCACACCACAATGGGTTTAAACCACTGAAAAGTTTGCTTAAATTCTCCTAAATTTCTAATCTGGAAACATAACAGGACAAAGAAAAACAAGCCTCCTGTGGTGGTATTATTATCACAATGTTATATTTTAATACACATCCTCTAAACTGAGCTTTTCAAAAGGTGAAAAAGAATAAGTTTAGCTAGATTTCTGGGCCACATCCCAAGATAGCCAAGCAAAAAAAAATAAAAAGAAGAAAATCAGTTAATATTTTATCTATGTCAGAAGTGAATTTAGAAACTATATTTTGACTTGGCCCTGGTTAATATAAGAGCATACACAAGCTATCTTACTAAAATGAGTATAAGATTTTACATCTGCATTTTAGTAGGTTAAGCAGCTGACTATTTGTAGGGCAGTAGATTTATGGCTTTCATTTCCCAGGTACTCTGTGGTTCAGACTACTTGGGATTCAGGAAACAGTCTACATCTTACCTGATGTGCATTGCTAATAGCAGACAAAAAAAAAGAAAATGACAAGGTGATTCAGCTTGATACCTTTTTACACTCAGCCATGAGAAAATAGCCCCTCTGGAACTAATTACTTTCTCTATCATTTAAAATAACTCGCCTCTTTGAATTCCTTTTAAACAAAATTAGTGCTACATGTTATAATGACATGATATGTATCAGTGCACATTCACAACTGGTTAGAAGTGTAGTTTTAACTGAACTCAATAAACTTCCTAAAGACAGAAACACACAATATATATGATTTCCCTCCAGAGATAAGATTTATTAGCTTTGTTGGCAGTGAGTGATTTATTAACATAACAGATATTTTCTTGCCACAGATTGACTAAAGCAACTAGGGACAGCAGCAGAAGAACCTGGACATCAAATAAAGAGGTCATTTTTCTAAATGCAACCACTATGTGTAAATGCATATATACTGTATGTAACAATAGTGTAAAAATAATGGACTGGATCCAGACCTAGGAATAGAAAGCATTTTCCACTAGCATTATTATTATTGATAACCTCCTTCTTTTTTCTATAGTGCTAGCACCACAATTCCAAGACGGATCTGGATTCCCTGAAGTTCTATAAAGGGATCATTTCCGCTGGGAGGACGGCGCAGAAAGTAGAAAGTGACTCCACTATGTAATATGTTTAATGGGAAGAAGTATTTGTAATAGTGCAGTGAGAGCTTGCTAAGCAAGTATCTATAATGGGTGCAGGATGTGCAGTGCACACAGGCCCCTCAGAACAGGGAGCCCTGTGGCATTCATTCTGCACCCAGGGTTGGTGGGGGAAGGGGGGCCATTTGGCATCTATTTCTTCTTGCTAAGATCTCCCACAGGGAAGAAATAGATGCCGAATGAGCCCCCCTTCCCCTACGGTGGGAGTCCCGATTCACAGGCCTAAAAGGGGGTGGGGCTTAAAGTTAGGCAAATCCTGCACATGGGCCCCCTCACTTCTTAAAACGCCCCTGCTCTGTACTATCCAGACTTCCGCACCATTCACAAGGAAGATGCTAAAGTTTTCATGCAGGGTCCACAGATTATATCTCCATGTGAGCGAGGAGACTGGCCAGCTGCTCTGTGCTCATTTTGCAGCGGTATTTGTTTCAATATTAAGTATGTCTTGGCTATGTAGGTAGGTTGTAATGGATTAGTGTCCTAGGATTGTACACTTCAAATGTCAGATAAACCAAATACAGTTAAATGAAGCTGCCCATGCTGAGAGATAGTCTGACTGATCCTGCTTTCTTTGTCTACTTGATTGCTGTAGCTTCTTCTGCTGTTTATAGATCACACACACTGTAATGTTGATAAAAATAGGTAATTAATCCAAATTAAAATGTCTCATCAGTGACGCAATGTCCTAGCATCCCCAAATTGTTGGGCTTTAGGCAACCTCCAGAGTTTGCCTAATGGCAGCATCAGCCATGATCCCTGTTTGGGGATTGCATTAGGGATGCAGTTAATATGATATAACGTATCCATTAATAAATGCTTCCTTGGAGAAAAAATCAAACATGTAATGAAACAGTCTCATTACTGTATAATATACTAAAATCCTATAATTATGTATGCAAGGTTTTTGTACCACAAGGCAAAGAGATTAATTTGTTGTTACCAATACAACCCAGAAACAAATTAACCCCTCCACAGGATGGCAGCCATGAAGTCAAACCAAGGTTAATGTTTATAAAGATACTGGAAGCCAGTACATAAACTAGATAGTTCAATTGAAATTCACTGTAATATCTTTAAAGCAATGACCCATAAAGACAATGACAACAAATAGATAACATTGGGAATTAAATTAACTTTAAATAAACACAGCTCACAAGGTCAATAAACTTCTGGTTTTACAGATTAGTATAAAATCAGCACTCATTTACAGAGTATAATGTCTTCATGTAGGGTGTCTGGTGTCTGATTGTGCTCAGAATTAGCTATCTTCAAGATATTTCTTTTTTTTAAAGACTTGGAACAAGAATTTGACCAGGCAAATGAATCTAGGATGATATGGGTTAATACATGTATTGTCAGCAGTTATCTGCATATAAGGGAACCTTGTGGGAAATGATTCCTGTAATAAAAAAAAATATCAATTAAGAACAAGGTCAAAGATCTGTCTTATGGACATTTGCGTTCAATATGACCTTAACTTTTCTATTAGTCTAATAGTGTGTATGCTCACAAGACCGCTCATAACATTCAATCCTGTTGCCTGGTCAGATTAAATGATTGTTAAGCACAAAAACCAAAATGACACACAATGGGTGAAAATATATGAACCTTTGCAGCGTATACTTATATAGTCACAAAGACTATATATAGTGAATAAAAAATAAACTTTAATTAATCATCATTAAAGCAATATCACAATATGATCACAATATATATATGTGTGAACTATCAAAAACATATGTAATTCAATCATCACGAGTAGCATTCATTGGGTCCATTGCACCCTATGTATGGAAGCAACGCTGGCCCTAGGTAATCATTAGTGGTATCACGACCACGATTCTGCCTTCTGGGTCGCATCTGGCCCTACTTACCCCTATTGGTGGTGCAGAGACCTGGTATTGGAAGTTCAGGCTCTGTTGCAGTCCCCGGTTAGAAATTCTGAATTAGGAACATCCGAAAGTTCCTTTTCAGGTGTCCCTATTTCGAATACACCCTTTTTTCAGAATGGGTGAGTATGCCGATCAGCATAATCACCCATTCTGATTCGAAAACACCACTGCCATCAATATCCTGCTGCCGCTACTGCAGGACCGCAGGGAAAGGTGAGTAACCTCTCCAGGTTGCGGGGAAGGGAGGGTTAGGGTCAGGCTGCAGGGGAGGGAGGGTTAGGGTCAGGCTGCGGGAGAGGGATGGTTAGGGTCAGGCTGCAGGAGATGGAGGGTTAGGGTCAGGCTGCAGGGGAGGAGGGTTAGGGTCAGGCTGTGGGAGAGGGATGGTTAGGGTCAGGCTGCAGGAGATGGAGGGTTAGGTTTAGGCTGCAGCTTGTTGCTCCGTGGATCAATTGCTATGCCTCATAGAGGGATATGCAATCGAAATCCCAGCCAGTTCAAAATTGGCTGGGAGAAAACGGCCCTATCGAGATAGTCCAAGACTCCAGTTGTAATCCACTTCTGTGCTTAATTAATTCTTGAGCCATTTAAGCTGCACCTTTCCTGATGAGGGCCTCCATCACCAGTATTTTGTCTGCGTTGGCCTATGCTCAGTCCCCCCACCATTGTCCACTGCCAAATAATATGGAAAGAACCTTTCTGTCTGAAGATCTGCTTGGACACTACCTTTCACTGGTCAGTAAGGGCTATATTAACCTTTGTTTCTTTCAGATTGATCGACTGCCTAGAGGGAACAGAAAGAAAAGAATGACTCCTCCAGATGCAGTTGTTTAGACGTGGTTGGAAGGGTAAAATGACAATAACATTCTTTAAGATTGGTGAGTGGACTTGCCTTATCCTTGTTCTACAGGCAATGTCACAGCTCAGCTTTAAATTATAGTTTAAAAGTAAAACTGTTCAGTATTTTCTTCATATCTGGGTTACTGTTAAGTTAGGGAAGAATATATACATTATGTTTGGGAATGTATATGGGGTGGGTATAATGTGGGAGGGACTACTGGTTAGTGGGGTACTTGGGTTGGTATTGTTTTTGTTTTGTATTAAAATGTCAGCAATGCACTGTCTTTTTGTATCGGTGTGTGTCAGGGGTCACTGTCCATGCAATTTGCAATTACTCATACTGTTGAAGCTTGTTGGTGTATGCAGAGTCCTTGTTTACCCTATTACTCTATATAAATGTCCGGTGTATGCTATCTCTGAATTTTTATTCAAATGTCGGGTGTTAGACGTAGAAC
>WWET01001541.1:286544-296569 GCA_011038615.1 Limnodynastes dumerilii | reverse complement strand
ATAGTATAAAGTAGGGGACAGTGGGAAAAGGGAAACCATATTTTTTTCTTTTTTTCTTTTTTTGTTTAAAGAATTGAATACCTTTTAGCTTTATAGCAGATTGGTTCAAAACTCTGCTATCATTAAAATTGTTCATTTAGATTAAGAGCCAGATTTACTAAACAGCGGGTTTGGAAAAGTGGAGATGCTGCCCATAACAACCAATCAGATTCTGACATTCTCTATTATGTTATGTAATAGGAAAGTGAGAACTAAAATCTGATTGGTTGATATAGGCAACATCTCCATTTTTCCAAACCCACAGCTTAGTAAATCTGGCCCAAGTGTCCTTTGTAATTGGAAACACAATAAAATGGGATGTTCTGCGTTCATGTTATTTCGACTGTTATTATTTATTTATTGACTGTTTGAATTAACACACTTTTTTATTATTAATATATAAGCGTCTATAACTATGGGTATGTGTTTTTCCTCCTTTTGTAACACTTGAGTATGATGCAGCCATACTAGTATGGTATTATGCATATGCATTATTTGAAGTTATTACCAAGATTAAATGTAATGTGTGTCTGGGGCTCCTCATAAAATTTATTCCAGGGATGTGGTTTCCGGTTCGGTCCGCCCTATTCTGATAATGATACAGCTGCCAGCTGAATGGCGACTGTATCACTGTCGAAAACCTCCGCATTTCGAAAACTGCTATTGTGAACAAGAACCTATTTCAACCTGATCCCAATAGCAACAGGCAGCAGCATCTGTGATGGGATAAGGTTGGGAAAGAGCGAGGGGAGCGCCTAGGAGAGTGCATAGAAAATACGCTACATGATGTAACATAACAAGCACTTAGGCCTGGATTTGGCCCATACAGAGTTAGGGTTAGGCTGTGGAAAATGGAGGGTTAGGGTTCAAGAAGGGGAAGGTTAGGATTACGGCTAAAGGGGAAGGTAAGGGTTAGGCTGCGGGAAACTGAGGGTTAGGGTTAGGAGAGGGTTAAGGTTAGGGTTAGGTAAAAAGACTGCCTGCCAGCAGTCGCTATTCAGCTGCCATACGATGGTCAAAATAGAGCATCGTACTGGCAAACCACAGCCATTAATATGTTCTACATGAAAATGACAATTTCCATGTAGGATTACAAGAGGCCCTTGATTCCATAAAGGATCCACATAATTATAGACCAGTCATCAGTTCATTTAAGGAGATGTGACATTTGTGAATGCACTTTGCTGAGACCACAACATCAGACACAAAAAAGGAGAAGAGATGAAATGACTTCAACACAGAGAGCAGTATGTGACCTCTTCTAAGGACCTGACCTCAGGGCTGATTGCTGTCAGACACTTCTGTACAGGTAAGTGTGAGCATGTGACTGAGCATGTGTCTTATTTACTAGCTTAGCACACAGGCAGAAGTTGTTCCTAGCCAGAGCTGTGCTGCGTTATTCATAATCTTCACTCTTATACAATTTGAAATGCGCTACAAAATACCTTATACACAGTACAATTATGTCTTTGTTGTATAATTCTAAAAAGTCATCTCCATTAGATAAACATCCCATTTGGGGTTGAATGTCCAAATAGCTCCTAATGCTATGAATGCATACTGATTATCAAACTTCTGCAGTGTGGACTCATAATAACATTCAATGAGCATAAGAAGAGATGCACAACAAAGGACTTTCTCCCTATCATTATTCTGTCATCATTCCCTATCATTTCAGGCAATTTGATGGATTTGTCTGGCTGCTCTGAAGCATAAGCAAAGGCAGATTTCACAATACATTACTTGTGTAATAGATTGCCCTACTCAGGAGAAAGCCTATTTTAAATGAGGTGTACAGAGTTCCATCTCTAAGATAATACCTACTGGTAACACTCTCATTAGATTTGCTGGGTTTCCTGAATGTGCAAATGTATAGATGCATTCAGTAGGTTATAGTGGTATTGCATATTTACATTTAGATAACACATTCTAAATAGAAACAATTGGAAATTTATTATGTTTGCATTAAATAGGAATGTAATATATTTATTTTTACATGTTTAAATATGTTTACTTTTTACATGTAAATGCAAAGTATTATGTTAAAATGCTCAAATGAAATTGTGCTGTATACTTAATAGTTTCTGATTTTACATATATTTTACTCATAATAACTTAAGCTGGCCACACACTAGAGCGATTATCGGCCCAAACGCACGATTATCGTGGATTGGGCCAAATATCGCTCTAGTGTGTGGTGCAGATTTATTTTTACAACGGCGATAAAACCATCCAAAAAGGCTAGGGCCCCATTATCACATCTTTTGGAATTCCTAAATGATAATCGGACCCTAGCTGCGATTTATGGAGGTACCTAGTGCTCTGCCCTCTCTCCCTCTGTGTAAAATGACTGCTGGATAGACATTTAACACACAAAGAGAGGGGGCAGAGCGCTGCAGAGCCAGGCTGCAGCGCTGTGTCCTCTCTCCCTCTGTCTGGCTATACAGCGCTGTATAGCCAGACACAGGGAGAGAGGACATAGCGCTGCAGCCTGCCAGTGTGAAAGCTGGGTCACCTGTCAAGATTGACAGGAGACCCATCCAATCAGAGAGAGACTGCAGCCAACCAATAGGCTGGCTACAGGCTCTACAACAGAGATTATCGCCCCAGTGTATGGTGCCTATATCGGGACTTTTCCCCAGGGGTGACATGCTGGCAGCGATAATCGCTCTAGTGTGTGTCCAGCTTTACTCTTTCATTTCCTATGGTCTGCTGAGGAGGCTATTGTATGGAATTTGTGATTTCCCCTTCTATCTTATGTGCGGATTGTGTATCTGCCAGCAGGGACCCTACCTTAAGTATTAAACACATGGGGCCGGAACCAGAACTACGTCGGTCTTCCATAGACGGACGTAGTTCAATAAACAGTAGCTACTGCGCATGCGTAGTAGGTATTGTACGTAATCTGCGTAATCATAGGGCCTGATCCAGACCTATGCTCGTGCGTGTTTTTACGGTGGTTGTAAGCGTAAAAATGGCTATTTGTACTTACTGCGCAAGCGTGATTGCAGATGTTACACTCTGTGAATCTGAGCGTATGGGTCTTGATCGTAACCGTTTTGTATTTACTCTCGAGAAGGGCGTGCCTGCCATACGAATTCCGTAAATACGCACCGAGGGCGGGGTGAGGCATTTAAATTGTACAATATGGGCGTGCTAAGCGTTGTAACTAAGCAAGGAGCTTACGGACACCCGCGGTTGCGCTCAGGAAAGTAAGGGTAGGGTATGGTCGGCGTAAGACAGCAAAAATAAGTACAAACACTGGGAGTGCCTAGGGGAGTGCTTCGTAGGTACGCTTGTGTTAATACGGTACGCACAAGAGCGTAGGTCTGGATCAGACCCATAAACCCTTCCATGCGGGATACTGCATTGTATGTAAGGGCTTAGCTAACCCTTACTGTACAATTTACATGCCTCTGCCCACCCCTTATGCATATATCCTACGCATGGGGGGTGGCACATCCACCATGCGGGGGGCTCTGATCCACTGCGCTCCATTGTGGATAAAATGGTACTGCACATGCGTACAATAGAGTGCGGTTATTCCTAGGCAAGAATACAGTCCAATGATTTATAGCAGCAATCACAGGAAGTAGGACATAAGAACTATGAACATATCATAATAGTTTGGTGGTGTGCAATTTACAAATATGGACTTCCATGGCAACCACGGACAACTGACACTTGGTGTAGTGCCCCACTGAGTGAGAATGAAAGGTTAAAGAGATAAGCTGGGTAAAGCCAACCACTGGGGTGGAGAGCAGAAGGTTGTGGATAGGATAGAAATGAATCATTTTATACCAGATCTAGACATCCCTAATTGCAGACCCATCATATCCAGACATCTGTGCTATTGGACCACTAACCACTCCCCTCACATGAGCAAAGTTATGATAGCCAAACTCAACATTAAGTTTTCTGATTTTTGCTAACGTAAAATGGCGGATGTTGAGAAGTCTGGATCTATACGCATGAAAAAGAGGAAATCAAAAGTCTGGATCTTGACCCAGTGGTGACAGGAGGTGCTGGAGGCAGCGCTGCACAGAGACCATTTTATAAAGCAGAGCAGTGTGTGTGTGTGTGTGTGTGTGTGTGTGCGTGTGTGTGAGTGTGTGAAAGCACTCCCAGTGCCACATGTCTGCAGTGTCTGTCAGCATTATAAGAGAAGTTACTGCTGCAGTCAGGTAAGTGTTACACAAAAAAGGAGACTCATAGAAATTTACTTCGGGTCTTTCTGTGTGTCTGGGAAAGAGAGAGTACTTTGGGTTTTGTTTATTTCAGAGCTCTGCCATACCACTGTCAACACATGGGGTAAAATTCTAACTATTTTTGTCAATTTTGTTTTCCAGCTATTACTTCTCAATATGTTTTCATTATGTTTTCTAAGCCAGTCTTGTTGACATAATTCACCAGAATCGGAATGAATGAATGAATGAATGGGGTGGACAATATGTTGGCCTGTTTCTCAGGATAAGATTACCTAAACACAGTGAGCTGTTGGCATGGCAATGTAACCACCATTGCCAAGAGCCTAATGGATCACTGAGATGCTGACAGGTCAAAGACTTAACTGTTAATTAACTGATAATTAGTTGTTCTGTGCACCAGGGCATTTCCAGAAACAAATATTTCAATCACACAAAGGGCTCTCTATGTGAGACTCCAAATATAACCCACATATAGAATGTGCCATTCCCAGACGCCAGACCCCCTAATATACCCGAATGTACTTCATAGAGTGTGCCATCTCCAGACCCCTAATATACCCCACATATACTACAACCCTCCTTTAAAAATTTAGCATGGGCCAATAGGATCTAAATGATCATAAACAATTGATAAATAACTGTCAATAATGAAATTTGAGAGGGTGAATTTGGTTTAGAAATACAGAGGTGAGGTGAGAATATTAATAGAGCAAAGGGCTGTGGTGTAATTGGTGATGTAGAAAGAAAAAAGAAGAAGTTCAGGTAGTTTTAATTGTTAGGAGTAAGAAATGATGCCCATTATGAAAGCACATAGTAAGAAAGTGGATATTTTTAGGCAACTGTTTCAGAATGGAAGGTTAGGGGATTTCATGGTTATCTTGCTGAGAGTTGATACATCAGCAAACTGGAAGTGAGAAAGCCTTTCACAAGAAACTGCACATAAATGTTCTTGTATACTTTGAGTTTCATTTAAACAATGTTTCTTTTTTGCATTACAAAATGCCTGTTAGTGTTCCACCACAAGTTTCTAATGCACAAATATTATTTATTATTAATAATATTAATAACAATAATAAACCAACATGAACTAGTCCCTCTCACTGTTTTACCCTTTACCCAGCAGAACGTGAATGGGGAAGGTTTAATTGGCCTTAGGTATTCTAAACTCCCAGGTTGGGGGCAAAGCCAGATATAAAACTCATTGAGTCCTAGGCAAGATGCCGGTTCGGGGCCCCCCAAGGGAGCCTGCATGTCAGAAAGCTCTTGTCTGATTAGGCTGCAAGGGTGATTAACAGTGTTGGATCCTGGGCAGCCACGGGTCCGCTGGGTGCCTAGGTTGCCTTGTGGGTAATCTGACCCTGGTTGGGGGTATAAACCAGAATGAGCACTCGCCTCACATGTTGGCATTTAGTGAAATCATTTCTGGCATGGGGGATTAGATACTGATGTTGTCGGGATACAGGCATTTTATCAGCTGCAGTGGGTTTCTTCCCAGCAATTTTGCCTGGTCTTTTGGCTGATACCTGTATTTCCTGCTTACTGCCTGGACTTGTGGAAGAAAGAAAGAAGACACGTGTTACAGTTGGGTTTTATTTGTATGTGCAGATTGTGGTTGAGCCATGGTTGCTATGGCTGATTCATTGTTGTGGTCATGTCTGGGCAGGTGGGCCCTCTTATTTAGCAGAGGGTTCACATGTATTGTTAGCATTTATCTAAGTCAGGAGAAAAATGCTAGTATTGGATTGAGATGGTTAAAGGGTCCAAGTACTTGTTTTACTTGGATTTCAAAAGTGGAACCATGTTATAACCAGGTGCTTCATTATTCAGCCATTACACAACTCTTCCTCAGTAATGCCCCACCTCCAAGCTTCCACAGAGTTAATGGACAGTCACTGAAAACTCAGACTCACTTCAACAGTAAGGGAATGTCAACAAATACTATGCAATCATATTAATAAGCCCAATACACTTCAGTGCTAATATACAACATACACATATAACTTTGACTAACAAGTTTCAATGACTCTCAAATTACTCCTTTTGGTCTTTCAAACAGTCTGTGTTTCATCAACCATGATGGAATTCCCGAAACACAATATGTTCTTGGCTATTAAGACTAACATCAATGGGGCTGATCCTAAGCTAAGTCTGACAGGGGAATTATGATCGCCGACATCATAATTCCCCTGTCCTGTAGGTTGTGCGCATGCGTACAACCTACTTACAATATCATACCGGCAGGCGTACGTACGCCAGTGGGTATGATAAAGGAGTGTTAACCATAGAGGCGAAGATAGCCATGTAAAACAGGGTTAGGAACTGTAAGGCCGCATACCTGATCGTAAAACTTAAGGTAGGAATCTGAACACACAAGTGTCCAGATTTATTACCAAGACTGGGGAGTGCAGGGGGCGGGCACTCCCCGCTACGAGGTTGCCTGTAATGACCTCGGGCCCCGTAGGTCTGGATCCAGCCCAATGTCTGTTAAATTGTTTCCTTCCAGCATGTTGTCATCCTGAGAACTTAGCTGAAGTCTTAAATCCTACGATTTCTTCTAACTTCAGTTCCATGCTTAGCCTGTACAGAATAAGATCTTGGTGCTATTTGTGCTTATACTGCGACTTTCTGTCTCTAGATACCTTTCTCATGATCCCTGATATGGACTTGGTTTCCTGGTGTAAGAGCAGACAAACTCTTATCAAGGATGAACTTTTGTTTCCCTTTTTGACGTTCTTTGCTGCATTTGACTAATACTTAATCATGTGTTTTGAGAAGTTCATCATGTATTGGAAGATTTGCTCTAATCCTCCTTCCCATCAGTATTTGTGCTGGAGAAAGACCATTCTGCAAAGCTGTGCTTTGGTAAATAAATATACTTTTGTAGAAATCTGATTTTCCATCATGTGCTTTTTTCATGTTCTTTACAGTTTTTAATGAACTTTCTGCTAATCCATTCAATCTGGGATAAATCTGCTGATGACATTTTCACAGGTGTATGTAATTGCAAGTTGCTGTTTCTCTATTTGGCCATATTTTATTCTAGCACTCTGGATGCAAATGTAACAGGTTGCCATCTCTCATTAAGTTCTTGTAACAACCTGATCCAAACTTTGAAGCATCTATGGGTATCCTTATTCTTTTTTAGGATCAAATAATCTTAACACTATATGTTCTATAATAGACGGTTTTAGTTTTGTCCAACTTTCCTCTTGTTCATGTGACCACGTCCATTCATTATCTTTGTCTAACAACCATCTCCGTGGATCTGACTGTTCTGAATGGTTAGAAATAAATTTCCCCCCATTCCCAGAAATCTTCTGATGTCAGCTTTGTCCTTGGGATGCTCCATATTCACAATGGCTGACATTTTTCTAGGGTTATGTTTGACACCTTGACCTGAGACTACATCTCCTATTAAAGTAAGTGTTTTCACTCCAAGCTCACATTTGTCTTTGATGTGCTTTAAATTCACACTCCTAAAAGTGCTATTACTTTTACTCTGGAGTCATGTTCCTCTTTTGTTGAACCCCAGATGATAATGTCATCCATCATTGTTTCAACACCTTTGACATGCTGAGAGATCTTGTGTATTCTTTTGTAGTACGCTTCACAAGTAGACAATATTTTTATATGGCAATAATAGAAATCTGTATTGACCTTCTGGTGTATTAAATGTACACAGCTTTGATTTTTCTTCATCTAGCTTCATTTGCCAAACCCTGATGATGCATCTTACTGAACCATTTTTCTCCAGCAAACAACGACATGATTTTATCTCTGGTTGGTAGCTTGAAACGTCCTCATTTAATGGCTTTGTTTAAATGTCTTGCATCCAGACATATTCTGAGATGTTAGTAGAGATACTTTGAACTGTACCTTTATAAAACAGAGATACTGTACAGGTGCCTTTTACTGGAACGTCCCTCCCAGTCTAGCCTGTCACTTTAAACTTAGCTGGATGAATTCTAGGTTTTACTCTCAAAGGGGTAGATCCAGACCTAAGTGCTTGTTACGTTAGATCGCGTAGTGTGTTTACGCTAGCATATTTCCTATGCACTCCCCTAGGCACTCCCCTCTCTCGTACGTACTTTTGCCGATTTACGCTGCCCAAACGCTACCTTAACTTTTCACAGCATAGCTACTGACGTACATACAGGCTGCACGTATGTAAATGCCTAAGCACGGCCATAATGTACGATTTAATGTCTCACCCCACCTCTGAAGCATAATTATGGTGTCGTATGGATGGCACGCCCCTACGTTCATAGTTACGCTGTTGATACATGGCTGACACATACGTTCAGAATTACGTGGCGTAACATATGCCGCGTGCATGGGCAGTAAATACTAATAGGCGATTTTACACCAGCAGCAAGCGTAAAATCACTTGCGCACATAGTTTAGGATCTGGCCCAAAGTCTGATAATCTTGTATATATGTCAAGTTTACTTGTGCACCTGTATCAAGCTTAAATGGAATATCAGTCTTTTTCACGGTTTTTCAGAGCAAAGATCAATGGAATCTACAAACACCTCTTCAATCTTTTCCTGTGTCACAGTGTGCAACTTAATTGCATTTTGTTTTGTTTGACAGCATTTAGCAAAGTGATTTTGTCCTGCTGCATTTCATAAGTTTTACCATAAGCTGGGCAATTTCTTGGACTGTGGCCGCTTCCACATCCACGACACGTTTTCTTATGAGACTGCATTTTGTGCCATTTTATGTCAGAAAATGTTATTTGACTGGTTGTGTTTTGCTTACCACATGTGCAGAGTCCCTGTGCTTAATATCTAGTAGTTTCTGCAGCTCTACAAATAAAATATTCACTACTTTGTCCATTATCTGGCATTCCATCCCTTATCAGTGAATCCTTTTAGTCACCAGATTCACAGATTTTAGTTCTGTCGCATACTGATTAAAACGATCTGATTTCTTTTGCTCACAAGCAAAAATGTATATATACCTCATATGTCACATTTTGTTCTGGTACAAAGTATCCTTCAAACTTTTGCATTATTATTACCAAGACCTATTATAAATGTCCAGCACATCTGCCCCTACTTCATAAGAGAAAATAGATGCTTTTGTTTTCGCTTTCTCCTGCTCTGCACTGCTTGCAGTGAAATATATATTAAACCTTTACTTAAGCCTTTTCCAGTTCCCTGAAGGATTATCAGACATTTTTATGCCACCTGGAGAAGATATCATGTTGTACATAGTGATTACTCCTTCACAAGCACATACCTCTCAACATTTTGGAGGCCAAAAACGGGACAAATAAGCTATGCCTCCATCCTGTCCAAGCTCCGCCCCCTTCTTCTCCAAGCTCCACCTCCTTCCTGTCCAAGCTCTGCCCCTGTGCCATCCAAGACCCATTCCCATTGTCATGCCTCACAAGGCAAAAATGAAATTAATAAAAAAAAAACAAAAGAAAACCCTGCCTCCAGAGTAGCTCATTTATCAGGACAAACTGGAAGGCAGTTGTGACAGTGGGACAGTCCCCCGTAATCGGGACTGTCCTGATGGAATCGGGACAGTTGGGAGCTATGCAAGTAAAATGATTTCTGCCTGATGCTTGCACATTTTAAACACTTATATTTCTTGTAAAGCACTTCTGATACCATGGGCTCTATTTATAGACAGCGCATAAATCTGGGGACTGATAGTGATCCAGGCTCGCTTATCATCACAGCGAGCCTGGACACTTCACTCCCCAGATTTATAAAAACTTACCTTCATCGTGAAGACTCACGATGTCCGGTGAGTGTTTCCCCTGCA
>WWET01001541.1:257797-275955 GCA_011038615.1 Limnodynastes dumerilii | reverse complement strand
ATATAATATATACACACAAAATGGAGGTTGCTCAAATCAATTTATAAGTTAATATAGAGCAGGTTCTGCAAGGTATAGGGAATTTACACAAATATAAAAAGACACCCCAGCACTCTTGCCATTAAACAGCAACAAAACATAACATTCTATCTTTAAAATAAAAGTCAGAGAATTTGTTACAAACATTTGCAAATATATGATAAGCCACCAGCCACTTACAAGGCTTCTCTGTTTTGGTAGTCCTACCTCTAATCCTGTCAGAGTCTGACACAGTGGCTTAGTGTGTAGCATACCTGCCTAAACACGCCCATACTGTACGATTTAAATGCCTCACCCCGCCTCCGAAGCAGAATTACGGGTGTCGTATGGCTGTCACACCCCTTCGTACATACTTACGCTGTTGATATTAGGCTGGTACGTACGTTCAGAGTTATGTGCATAACATCAGCCGCGCACATGTGCAGTACATACGAAACAGCGGCTAGCGTACTTAGTTCTGGATCTATCCCAATGTGGTTAAGTATGTGCAATGTGACTAAAATGCACAGAAGTTCTGCAAAATTCATCACAATAATTAAGGAAAACACAGGGGAAAGTATAAAATGCACTGGTACAAAAACTTGGGGCATGTGCATGTTTTATTTTAAAATATACTCTGATCCTTTCAACTCAATATCCTATTATATGCACCAGATCTACCAGGCATTAGACAGAATAGCAGACCTACTTTCCATGCTAGAGATACTGTGGTATAGAATTGAAATTGCTTGTACTGTAAGTACTAACTCCACAATACTATTATTGGACCGGATCCAGAATTAATAGCGTCAGGTGATTTACGCACGCAAGGTGCGTAAATCACCTGACTGAACGGAGGGCGCATGCGCCCTCCAGATGTTACGCTAGGATTACTATAGTAATCCTAGCGTTTAAGCAAGAGGGCGCATGCGCCCTCCGTTCAGTCAGGTGATTTACGCACCTTGCGTGCGTAAATCACCTGACGCTATTAATTCTGGATCCGGTCCTTAGTTCTGAATTCAGCCCGATGTTTTTCTTTAGTTTATTGCTATAATTTTGATTCAGAAAGAGCTGAAAAATTGCAGGTTGTGTAAATGTTATTGTGTTTAGAACTCATTTCTTTATAAGGTTTCAACACAGATAAAATAAACACATTCGCAACGCAAAGCACGCGGGGGTCTGGATCCGGTCCATTATTATTATTATTATTATTATTATTATTATTATTATTATTTTTATTATTATTATAGTGGTGTTTATTACATAAGAAAAATATCCCAATAGAGAATTAGTAATAAAAACAAAAGGCAGTCTCAATATTAAAACTAATTAAATGCAAATACAAATGAAATATCTGTTGTTTTTCTCCCTGAGAATCCATTCAGAATCTTGCAGTAGATTAAATAGAAACAAAGGAAAATATCCCCCAGCAAAATGTGTATGTTTATAATGTAACTGATCCTCTGACTGTCTATTATTCTTGTATTGTGTATGCATTTTGTCTTCTCGGCGATTTAGCAGATGTTTCCCCTCACAGCGGCTGTTATAGTTAGTGATGGTGCTCTATCTGATTTTACCCTCAGCAAAATATATTTTTCTACTTAGCAGCTAATAGCGCAGCGCTCTCCTCTGGCAGTAGGGGGAGCAGATCTAATAGCTGCTGAACAGACAATGACCCCGATTCACACCACCGGACGTATTACTCATACGTCCGTATTTTACCGATATTTGCTACTGAGCATGCGTAGCAATTATTTTACGTAATCTACGTATCGTTTCATTACGTTCTTAAAGACTGCATATACGCAATCTACGTAACAAAACTATACGTAGATTACGGAAAATAGTTACTACGCATGTGCAGTTGAAAATATCGGTATAATACGGACATATTAGCATTAGGTCCGGCGGTGTGAATTCGGGCCAATGTGCTGTTGGCCAGTGTATTCCACTGCTACGCATGCAGAGACCTACCACGTGTCCACGTGCAACCAATTGGATGGGGAAGCCATCTATAAAATAGGTAGAGATGCAGCACTTGGATCAGGTCTTCAATCAAATGTGTCCTTGAAATAGGGCCAGATTGATTGTTAGGTTAGTGCAGAATAAAAAAAAAGCAGTATTAAGAAATAAAATTTTCATAAAAATTCTAACTGAAAGGGAGTCAATAGCTTATTGAAGATGCGGCTACCAGCTGAGCAGTAAACCAGCACAGCTAAGGACGCTTCCATTGGAAAAGCAAGTATGTGTTATATCTTACTATTAACATCGGCAGTAACAGCAATTCTAGAGAGCTGAAAAGCTTTTATTCATCCATCAGTCTCTTCATCTTGGGATCGCAATTATCTGTCTTGTGTGGGCTAATGATTTACTTACCTTATTTGCGCAAAACTTCTTGCTGTGTATTTATTTGCTTTATGAATAAATACCACTAACAGCTACACTTGAACATTGCTATTGTGACACTTTATATCAGACTTGACCTTGACCCAAGATAACTAACTATCTTGTGGCTACATTATTATCTAGTGAATAATTTTATGGAATAAGAGCTTTTCAATTGTATGTTGTTATTTGATAAATAAATTTGTCTCATATCTCCTAGTGCTTCTGTTTGTTTGTCTTCTATAGGAATTGGAGAAGCTGCTTGAGTGGGAGAGAAATATTTATCCCTTCTAAAAGTAATTTTTTGTTATTATTGATATAATATTTATTTAGAGCTTGAAACCTTTGTTACTAGGAGGAACATTTTTCGCTTTGTCATTTGCCAAATGGAACTGGCATAATATCATATAATATAGTTAAAACTATAATGATTTAAGCAAACTGAAGGGGTCAAAACATGATTGGTTAATCAGAAGCTGCTAGACAGTGTTGCTATTAGTTTACCTCAGTATTGCTTACTGCTGGCTGGTGGCATTACAGGTTAATAACAAACACTGTATCAGGGAGGAAACACTAGCAAAATAAACCCATTAGCTGACACATACAGTATATCAATGTTCACATATAGAAACAATGCCAGCTCTGGCAAAGGAAGGATTATACGAGGACAGATGCCACATGCTGAAAACTCTTATTAAGGTATGATTAGATGAAGACAGATGCAAAAGTATTTTAATGAAAAGAAAGATATGACCTCCTCAAAAGGCATGTTTCAAGAAAGCTGCAATGAATGGGATCAAACAGTCCCAACTAAGGTATGATTAAAGAAAGTTAGTTTTACATACAGGGACACAGTTCAAGCAAATATAAAGTTGAATGCAGACAGGTAGAATAATACTTTAATATAAAAAAAACAGCATATAGCTAAATTAAGGCAATTGCAGAAGTACTTTACCATATAGGAACAAATTGGAGGAGGTAATTTATGTTGTTAGTATGTAGCACATTTGATTTATTAATATTTGCTGTTATAGCTCAGTGCTATACAGATTAATTATGTTTTTCTGGCGTTTTTTTTGTATTTCAAACAAATTGTACTTGAGGTTGCAGATTTTCTCTGCAATCAATAAAGAATTTTGCATATGTTTTTCCAACTATGTTTTTCTCCGTTTTGTAAATCGTGTGCATGAATGAAAAAGAGAAAAAAAAAGCTCCTTAACCTTTTATCACTTTAGTGAAAACATCCATAAATGTAGCAACACGAATAAAACAAACATACAAGTATTCCACTTCTGAGTTAGTACACTTTGCTGAGGTGCTAATGCATCTCCATGTCCGGGAAATTAGGAGACACAGCATGGGACAAAAGAAACAGCAAGTGGATCACAGTTAAAGGGCAGTTTAATCTTTTTGGAGTTTGTGGACCCAGTGAACACACTTAGTTTAGCTGCTTTTAAAAAGAATTGCCGGTATTTGAATTTGAATGTCAACTAGAATCTGATTGGTTGCTATGGGCAACATCTCCACTTTTTCCTTTTCCGTAGTTTAGTAAATCCCTTGGAGTCTGGATCACAGAGGACCAGAAGAACACGATTAACCAAAGGAATCAGATAAGCTTTTATACTTTCATTTCAATTGGAAATATTTTTAAATTGCTGTGAGCATAAAAATGATCTTTTATTCTATATACAGTATGCTAGGTCATTTTAGTTTTCGTTATTTTGGGCCCATTGCTTGAATTTGTTTACACATTCTATCGGACCCTGTGGAGAAAGTCATTTTTAACAAGAGAAAGAAAACGTTAAAAATCTGCACTTGATTTTTTTTTATAAAGTATGCATATCAAAGTGTGTGAACGCAGCTTGTAAAATAATCTGTTGTCTGCATGCCCTTCCTTTCTTGTCTTTTTCATTTTTAGATTGTTCTGACTTGACATTAGGATCAGCGTAGGAGCTGTCAAATCAGATGATTGATAGAGACTCTGTAATATCACACTAGGATTTTCCTTGTTTATCTCCACCAATCACTGTCTGAATTACTATTACTATACTCGTACTTCATTAGTTGATTAGGAAGTTGAGCACACCATGTGTTACTTAATTTTTTTATTTAATTGTAAAATTACAGAGAAACACCATATCCAGAAAGCTATAAGGCCCACGCATTTACAATATTTGATCTTACACCTGCATTTTTTTTTTTTTACACAAAAATTGTATTATTCCTGTATGAACAGGTTGAAATATTTGAGTTAAATACGTGTATTTGCAGATGTGTGAAACACCAACTGCTTTGCAGCAAAAACACATCACATACTTTAATGTGATCTTTAAAGCATTTTGTAAAAGTAAGGCTTTCCCCTTAAAATGTGCATGGCTATTTAGAATTACGATTGATATTCAAAGCTTTCTTATATCTTTATGTCTTTAAGCATTGTGAAGAGCAGCTTGGCTGGAGCCTGACATTCAGCGAATACTGTTGAAAAAGGTCAGCTTATGTCATTTTTTTACATCACAATGCAGAATGTAATTCAGAAATGCCATTATGCCACAATTGGTGCCCAATGGCAGAAACATGTCATGTAATCCACTGTTCCCCGCATAGGACAAGGTTATCGTAATGAAGCAGACTGCCACACTTGTGAATGAGTGTTGCGATCCTGGCTGAACATTTTGCAGGTTTTGTTTAGAAGCAAGTGGCAATGAAAAGCAATATACAAGTAATCAGAACCCCCACATTGGCATGGCTTGCCATCAAGAGCAAGTCTGGCTCTTTGAGCCAACCTCATCTGTCTTCTCAGTGCACTAACCAATGGAAGTATATCAACAGCTATTTTTATGGTCTTTCACACTTTTACAACTTAATACTTAAATACATTAAAATGATGAACTTGTGTTTAAGTTTACACAACTACATATTACACATTTTATTCCTTAGCACTGGTTAAACAACCACAAATATAATTATATTTTACTAACCTAAATGATTTGCAAACCCAATTATACTCTGCATGAATCCTTAAGAAGTGTCCTCAAAATACTGTTGGATCTGTCCTGATACATTTGTTTGGTAAGTAATTTCAATTGTAGCACTACAAGTACCAGCATGCATTATGTTCTTGCATTCTGAGACTTGTGGAGCTACTTGCACCCATGTGCACATGGGTGCTAGTGCATAGTGTCCCTTGCATTGCTACAAACAAAATACTAGCACTGCACACAATCATCTTCTCAGTGAAAAACCCACACATTGGTAAGCTCGTCTACTTAATAGCCATTGAACTAATGAGAGAATTTTTCATAGCCTGGTCTTGTATGAGAATCTTTGACATGGAGGAGGTCAAAGCTGATGATCGAGAGATGATCATGATATAAATGACAAGAGACATTCTACTTTACTGTTGTAAAATACTGAATAAAAACAGCTGATAACAATGGTCAACAAAACCTTTCTTTCCTTTTGTCACAATAGTGAATATAAGGGCATCTAATAGTGTTTTCTGTGCTGAGACCCAAATTTACAACATTATATTTATTAACCGTACAGATATAATTAACGATTAACACACTTAAAATTTGATGCAAAGGAGTTCCTGCTGTGATATGCCTCAGGAGCAGTCAGCCAGTATACTTAAACTTCTTGCCCCGATACCACTTTTCCTTATGAAAATGTCTTGGTAGAGCCAATTGGCATGTTCATCGCTGACTGCCCCAAGATTAACCTAGAATAAGTCCTGGGGGATAGATTTATTAATAGGCGGTTTGTTACTGACTTTTGGGTGATTTTTCTTAAAACTGCTGCAATTGGATTAAATGACCCTTGTTATGGCCGGAATGACCAATTTCTCAAACTGCCCCTTTAAATATTGACATCTGGATTTTTGAAATCATGAAGATGCAAATAGCTAGATTTACAAAGTGGTGATTTGCCCCAAGAAAAGAGGTGCTTTGTGTAGTCAAAAAAAGGGTGAGCGGATAGACAAACTCCAAAGTCAAAGGACCGTCTATCACTTACTTCACTTTATAAAGGATACCCAGTCCTCCAAGCTGTCCCCATCCACCCTTACTCAAACCCATGTCATCATTACTTAGGATTATCTTCCTTAGTTTGGGGGTTTAACCCCTTTCAGACTTAATTCAGCTTTTATTTTTTTATTTTTTATATTTTTATTAAAGCACACCAGGAAAAACGATAAATCGACAATGTACAGAGGATATACATAACTTAGTAAGATCGGTTGGAAATCAAGTTATACAGCCTGTCTGTTTAACAGAACTTACATACAAAGTCCAATAGTATGCAGAATAGCACCACATCTAGTTAACAAGCATAATGGCAATAAGTATTCTTATTCGTATTCTTAGCACTAAAGCAGACATTAACAGTTCTGACAAGACAAATACGATGAAAGGCATCCCACCACCCAAGACAACCCAAACAGGTGAGGTAAGTCTAGGACCTAAGAGAGAGAGATGGACTGATCCTCTAAGATTATGGGCGGATCCTGGTCATACAGTCTAAGTTCGAACCACATGGTGTGCCTGAAACAATACCATAGCTGAGATTTGATTTTATCGGACAGAACCTCAATGAAGCTCTCCCATGTGTTGAAGAACTTAGCAATTCTCTGCTCTTTCTGTAAGGACGCCTCCATCCAATCCATCTTAAAAATATGAAAGAGCTTGGCCCTAAACATGGCCATAGGAGGGGGGGATGAAAGGGCCCACACTTGAAGAATTGACTTACGAGCGGCGGCAGAAACCGCAAATAATAGTTTCCTACACGTCATGGGAATTCTCTGGTTAGTTGGGAAGATTCCGAAAACCGCCCATTGTGCCGTGGGAGAGAAGTAATTAACCAGGTGGGTATTTATGAACCTAACCACACTGGACCAAAATTTTTTAATCGCCGGGCATACCCATAAGCAGTGATATAAATCAGCTCCTGGAAGGTGGCATTTCGGGCATCGGTCATCACTAAAGACCCCCATCTGAAAGCCTCTACTTGGGGAGAGATACGTTCTATGGGCAATATTTAACGCCATTTCTTGGTATGTCATTGGGGACAGTAATCTAGCCCCTGACACTAATGACTTTAAAATCTGCTCTACATCCAAGTCAGGGAAGCTACCCCTCCATTGAGATATGCCCGTCTTAACCCGAGAGTAGTCCAGTGGTGGTTTGAGAAATCGGTAGTGGGTCGCGATGGCTCTATGCGGTGGGGGTTTAGTTTTTAATAAGGGGTCTAAGGGATTTTTCTTATCCAGTGGCGAGAACATACGTATAACCCTACTAACATAATATTGGGCCTGAAGGTAGGACAATTGCGATAAATGAGAAGACCCATACTTTGAACAGGCCTGATTAAATGTAAGGGGTCTACCAGAAGCATCCTCAATTAAATCTCCAACTGTGCGGATATTGTGCTGTGCCCAGTTAGTGAATGGGTGAGCGGCCATGCAGTCTTGGAAGTTAGGATTACCCAGAAAAGGCAAAAAAGGGGAGAAATAGGGGTTCAGTTTGAATGTGTGGCGGAGTTGCATCCATAGCTTCCTAACAGACATAAGGAGTGGGTTCAGAAGAACCTGCTCCGGAACCTCACTATCATGTAGGTGTAGAAATGCAAGTAGGGTGATACCTGGAAGGAACTGTTGGTCCAATGAAGTGTTAGTATAGACCTCTGTGTTTGCAATCCAATCTCGCAAGTGACGTAAGTGTGCCGCTTGGCCATATAGGGCAATATTAGGTAGGTTAAACCCCCCCTGTGACTTGTCCTGCTGGAGTTTTACCAAACTGATCCTGGGTCTCTTGTTGTTCCAGATGAAGTTTCTAAATAAGGTGTGCAACCTGCCTCCATCACTCCGAGTTAGCAGTAATGGTAAAGCTTGCAGGGGGTACAAGATTTTAGGAAAGAGAACCATTTTGATCAAATTGATGCGCCCCCCATAAGATAAACTAAGGTGTCCCCAATTTTTAACCACTGACTCAACATTCGACACCATTTTGGAGAGATTTAGTGGGTATAGTTGTCCCAGATGTTTAGGGAGGAAGATTCCCAGGTACGAGATATGAGATTTGGCCCATGCGAGAGCTATGTCTCTTGCCCAGGGCGGTTTAGTCACCTTCAGGTTCAAATATAAGGCTGAAGATTTATCAAAGTTCACACTAAACCCTGAGGCCGAGCCAAACTCCTCCAACTTAGCCATCAGCGGTCGCAAGGAGAGCTCCGGATCAGATAGGTATAATAGGATGTCATCCGCGTAAGCAGAGAGTTTGATTTCAGTGGACCCCACTTTGATACCCCGCAACAAGTCCCAGTGTTGCAAAAATCGTAGCATAGGGTCTAGTACCAAATTAAATAACAGCGGGGACATGGGGCACCCCTGGCGAGTACCTCGTGACATAACTATTGGGGGACCCTTAAGTTTATTAATTAGTAAAGTAGTCAATGGACCCGTGTAGAAAAACTCAATCATGGCAATGAATTTAGGGCCGAACCGACGACGACTGAGAACCTGGAGCATATATGGCCAAGAGACTGAATCAAAAGCCTTCTGGGCGTCTAAACTGAGCAGCATACCAGAGGAACCACAACCCGCCGAGGCAGCTACAGCCGCAATTGCAGTGCGGATGCCTTTCGTGGAGTGACGTCCCGTAACAAAGCCCAACTGATGGTCTGTCAGAATCGAAGGCAGAATTGACTGTAAGCGGTCAGCCATTATCTTGGCCAGAATCTTAAAATCCAGATTGAGGAGGGTTATGGGTCGGTACGAGGAGGTCAATTGGGGATCTTTACCCGGTTTTGGTATCAGGATCGTGTGTGCCTCATTAAAATACGGAAAGGAAGGGTTATTCCCATGAAGGGACTTATAGAGCTCCAACAAGGACGGGGCAAGTTCATTTTGCAGACCTTTATAATATTCTGCCGTTAGCCCATCCGGCCCTGGGGATTTATGGAGTCGTAATGCCCGAATAGACGCTAATACTTCTTCTAGTGTAATATCATCATCTAATAGGTCTATCTGTGACTGGGATAGCGGAGGAAGATTAGCCTCCTCTAGTAGGCGGCCAGTCGTTACAGGGTCATGAGGAGTTTGGGAATATAGTTTAGAGTAATATGAGTGAAACACGTCGGCTATTTCTGCAGATTTAGTTAAAAGGGTTTGTGTGAGCCCATCCTTAATGGCAACAATCTGGCCCCTCTTGTTGTTATAACCTTTGGCCATATTGGCCAGCAACTTACCCGCCCTGCTACCCCATCGAAAGTAATTATTCTTCGTGTAGTCTATATGACGTTGGGCCTGTGAGGTGAGAAACGCTTCTAAGAGGTGGCGAGCCTCCCGATAGTCTCGCAGGGTGTCTTCACTCGGATTCTGTACATAAATCTGATATAATTGTGCCGCCGCATTTTGTAAGCCCTCCTGTTTCTTTCTAGCTTCTCGATTCTGACTCGCCACATAGCTAATCACGTGACCTCTCATGACTGCTTTAGAAGTAGCCCAGAACAGAGTGGGGTTGTTTATATGCTCCAGGTTATCATCTACGTAGTTATGCCAGTGAACTCGTAAATAATGAATAAAATTTGTGGACCTATACAAATGGTTCGGAAATCTCCAAAAGCGGGCCCAGGCCCCAGTACAATGCACATGGAGGGTTAGAGTCACCATTGCGTGGTCAGAGATAACCATATCCTCGATTGAGGCCCGTGCCACCTCTGACATTAGATTGTCCGCAACTAGGATGTAGTCAATCCTAGAATGGGAGCCATGGACCCCCGAAGTGAATGTAAAAGAGCGTTCTGTGGGGTTTAGCAATCGCCAGGGGTCCACCAAGCCCAGTGCAGCCTTGAGACAGAAAAAAGGGGCCAAATCAGCTCTCTGCATTCGATCCGGTATCGGAGATTTATCCAAGCTCGGGTCAGCCACAGAGTTGAAATCTCCTCCTATTATCAAATTTGGATTATCTCTTTGCAGTAACAAGTTGGCCACGGTCTGGAAAAAGTCCCTTTGAGCTGAGTTGGGGCTATATAAATTTACTATCGTGTAAACGGTATCATGGATCTTAAGGTCCAGCACCAGGTATCTGCCCCCCGGGTCTTCGACTGATTTTAGAATTGTGTATGGGACCGATTTTGCCAAGACAACGGCCACCCCGCGTGCCTTAGAGTGATAATTTGCAGCAACACAGTCCCCAATCCAACCTGCCCTAAGTGAGGCTACCTCCCCCTGCTTCCAATGGGTCTCCTGCAGAAGGGCGATATCAATTTTGGATCTAGATAGATGTAGGGCTACTTTTTTCCTTTTAACAGGGGTATTGAGCCCACCTACATTCCAGGAGGCAATACGCAACATGGGGGGGCGGGACATTTCTCCCAGCCCAGGACGTGTAGACCGCATGACCGACTCACCCATCCCAGAGGCACCTGAAGATCCAACACTGCCGCACTTGCAATCCAAGAGGTTCAAAGTTCAGATAGCTGCATGAAGAGAGAATATTAACCCTCCGTGTGAAAGACAACAGCTGGATGGTTAAGAAATCAGACAGACAAAAAAGAGACATATTAATACAGACATTATAGTACCCAATGTGCTTTACCACTTTTTCATAAAGTTTTCCAACCAAACAAACAGTAACATGATTGCCGGCATAACCTCCAGCAATCTGTGAATCAAATAACAACCTTAACATTACTAAACAGTGTCAAGAAAAACAAAAAATCTCCGGCATATGGGGGACTAAACTGAGTACCGGACACAATCACATTTATTATAGTTGACCAGCAAGACCATAGAGTGAGAGTAAGCTACCATGTCATGGCCTAGCAGGGGAACCAAGTGAGCCCACAGGTGATACAGGGGGGGTAATGGAAGTTTGGAAATGACGCCTAGCAGCTCTGGGGTCATCAAAGAATAAAGTATGGCCATTATCAATGACCCGCAGTTTGGCGGGATATAAAAGGGCAAAGCGTTTCCCATTTTCCATTAAGAATTTACAAATCGGGGAGAATTCCCTGCGTCTTTGTGATAGCGCTACAGAATAGTCCTGGAATATTAGGATCTTGTTTCCGTCGACCAACAAATTTTCCTGGCGCCTGTAAGCGACAAGGATTGCCTCCTTCATCCGAAAGTCCAAAAACCTAGCAATAACCGGGCGGGGGCGTGTACCAGGTTCTTCCCTTTCCCTTCCCAACCTGTGGGCTCTCTCAATATTCGCTAGGTGTGATGAACCAGCGATCCCCAGGGCATTTATTAAGGTAGATTGAAGGAAGGTATACAGCTCCTGTCCCTTAATACGCTCCGGTATGCCAATGAAGCGGAGGTTATTCCTCCTGCTCCTGTTCTCCAAATCCTCCAGCTTATCCTGTAGGACCTGGATCAGAGAGGAATGATTGTCTGCTGAATTTTGCAATGCCAATACGGCATCATCGATATTACTTACACGTTGTTCAACAGAATCAATACGTGCAGTGTTGTCAGAAATCTTGGCGATTGCATTATTCACAGACACTTGGAAGGCCTCAAAGCGTTGATCAAATACGGGTAGAAGTAGTTGTGAAAGCTCTTTGGCCATTTCCGCCATGGATGGCGGTGTCGCCAAAGCCCCTGTGGCCCCCTTACCCGCAGAGGCCTCATCCGCCGGGGAGGATGGTGATTGGGACGGCGAGGGAGGGGACTGAGGAGTAGTACCCGCCTTAGAGTTCGAGGTTTTGCTTTTCCCCATTGTATTGGGGTCAGAAGATATGTTAGTTCTAGCAACACCCGATCTGTTGTAGTATTTATGCATAACAATTTGCGTACTACGTGTAATGGAGCAGGGACGTCTCCTAGGTTAGGAGTGTAGAAGACCAAAAATGTGATTGTGAAAAGAATCTAATAAGCTGTGATCCCCACCGGAGGATGGGTAGATAACTATAACATACTATATGAACCGTAAGAACAGGGCTTAAAAACTATTTTTGGTAATATCTTCTGGCTATACACAAATATTTGTTAACGTTTAGCATGCGTTCGCAACAATTGACACTGCGAGATAGGTAAGATTATAATTCAACGAAGGTATGTCTATTGTGCTATAAGAAGAAAGAAAGGTAGACCAATGTTACCTGGCTAACCAGACTAAGCACAAACTGTTATAAAAACACAGACTAAACAGAATGCGGCTATATTAACTTGACTAACAGATGTATATAGTATATGAGGCGCAGTCCAGCCGTCTGGAGCCAAGGTAGCAGAGAGTCCAAGACAACACACTTCAGTTCCACAGAGAGCCAAGAATAGGTCTTTAAATGTGTAGCAGTTGCAAAATCCTCAGCAAGGGATAGCCTTGGTTGTGGCCTCAGTAACAAAAGGATGTGCGCGATTTGGTGTTGCTAATCTGCAATGTGTTCTGCATTCCGCCAGTACAAAGATCTTGCGTTTCAGTACCTTTATGGATGTTTGGAGTCAACCACAAGGACACCTAATATGAGGGGGGGAGGGAACACTCATATGTGTCCACTGATGCTAACCGTATGACCCGGGAGAAGGGCAGTTGATTATGGACTCCCAGAATAATTGCCGCCAGTCTCTGACCCCAGAGTCGGTGTCAAAGCCCAATGTCGGGACAGATGGGCTAGTTATGTCCTGTTTGTAGCAATGAGGGGTATATGTGAGCAAAGGTCACCACAATAGTGGATGAAGCTGTGGGAATTGACGGGGCCACAAAGATATATATGCAGCCAATAGATTTGTCTCTTTGGGGGTATGGAAGCTGGGCCACAGGATATAATCTGGCAAGGTTTCAAGCCCACAATTCAGGGGGGCCAGAGATAGAGCTCCTCAGGCAGATGTACAGCCCAGGGAAGTAAGCCTGTATTGTGCCACAGGAAGGGGGATTTGCAGGGCACCCGGTACCTCACACCATATGATTCCCATGTGTCACTCTGTCCTCCGTGCAGCAGTACTCCAGCTCCGAGCCCCGACTGTAGAGAACCTCTGATCTCCCCTGTAGGCAGCAGGCTTGTCTGTGCAGCGGTCCAGGATCCGCACAGAAGTGCACGCCGGCAAGATGGCCTCCGCTCGCGCCTTTTTCTGGCTCCCCAGCCGCGTCTCTCAGAGCCCAACAGAGCAGGGGCTGTGTGCTACTACTGCAGGCCTGCTCCCCCACCGCGCACCACGTAACAGACCCGCGGCACACTGCAGACTGCCGGCCGGCTGCCCCGCCAGGTGCGTGAAGGCCTCTAAGTTCCGAGGCAGACTCCGGGTCCAGAAAGGTGGCTCCCCGCTCCCGCTGGCGTCCCAGGGCCGCCGCTACATGAAGCCCACCACTTCCACCGTGTATCCAGCTGCAGTGCGGTGGAAAACGGGCCCCCAAGAGGTTTCTGTGGAGCTGTGCGGGGAGCGCGATTAAAACGCGGCCAGCTCTGTGCACCGCACCACCGGAAGTCTTAATTCAGCTTTTAATTCAACCCTGCTTTTCACAGCTCAAGCTTAATTTTGAGAATTCAAAATATCTGTGAGTGTGGCACATGAAAAAGGGATGCATGAGTGGGGTATAGATTCTGCTGGTAACCTTATCAATGCTGCTCCTGTAGAAAATTTTTGTAGGAAATGCCTGGAGCTTGTCATCCTCATCTTATTAACCCCTACCATTCAATATTATTCAATCTGAATATGCATTTCACATTAAAAGTATTATAACAGTACCCATGTTTCTTGTAACAGGTGCAAGTCATCCATTCTTTGAATGCTTTTTTTTATTGTTTAAATAGTCATGTGATATAATACGTCAAGCAAACCTGTTTAGCTTGGAAAGTTCATTCAGTTATGACATAGGATGACATTGCAAGCATGTTTTGTTAAATATTGCGCTTAACTAACCCTAGCCAAGGGTGATTTCCAGAACAATAGAGAGAGACCATACTATATTAAATACTTTTCCTGCCTAAAAGAAATCCCCATATAAGCAAAAAGGAGTATTCTAGAATCCCCTTGCCAGTCAGAATATTACATGAACTTTAAATGGTGGAAGTGCTTGCAGTTTGCTGCCTGGTGCAAGTGATTCATTGGGTCTCCAAAGCAATAGAAAAAACTTAACACAAATAGTAATGGCTATATGACTCATCATGAATCAATACCTTTATAACTATGGAGGTTGCAGAATTTGTAGCAAGTCTGTTCTTCTAGCATAGACTTAATGGGGGAAGTTTATCTTATATACTTTAAAAAAATTAAAAATTTTAGGCTGTAACGTAATTTCCTTCTAAGTTGTATGGAATAATAACTGTACAATTATCTATTGAACAGGTATCATATTTACACAGTATCTATTGGACAAGTGTTATTTTACCATTGTTTAGCTTACAATTCATTTATTACTGTGCCAGCCTTAATAAATATATGTAGCAAAAAAAATAATTCTGAAACAACATGACTTTATTTATAAAAGTCACATTTTAAATATTTGACCATCAATGTCTCACAACTTTCTGAGTAATAGTGGGACAACACATTCATGAACCAAAGTCCCGGGACTTTCACAGAGAATATGACATTGCCATATTCACTAAAGGCAAAGTCCCAGGACTTTCACAGAGATTATGACATCGCCATATTCACTAAAGGCAAAGTCCCGGGACTTTCACAGAGAATATGACATCGCCATATTAACTAAAGGCCTCTAGTTCGGTCTGTAAGGGCTGAAAAAAAAGTGCATCCTGATTGTGTTGCTTTCATAGAAAGTGACATACACTTTAGCTGAAAAATACATATCAACATATTTGACATGTGTTTTTCTTTGTCTTAAATAATGGTTAACATCATTCAATCCCTTATCATGGCGACGTATGTAGTACTATAAGGCAAAGCATGGCCATGTGTTTGTGTCCATGCTTAGCTTTATAGTACTATAAGTGTCTGCCTGTCAAGGGGTTAAATGATGGACGTTACAGTGGTGTGTTCTTTAAAAAAAAAGCAGTCACCTATAAGAACCCCAAAATGACATTTCAATAAATAACAGTGCCCTAAATACATTCCCATTACATAATGTATCCCCCTTACATGTTCTAAATAAACAGGTGGCCACTCTGTAATATTTTAAGCTATGTGTATATTATTTAAGGAGTGTAAAAATGCTTTAAAAAATATTATGTACTCACCGTTCTGCAGTCATTAATCTTGGGATGACTTGCAAGGTGTTCTGGAAGTGAAGAATGTCGACATTTAAGTCAAACTGTATTGTCTGTTGTGTGTTTTAAAATGTTAAACATATTGGGCTGGATTCCCAACCCCGTAATTTTTAACATATGTACCCAATTTCACGATTCTAGCTACTACGCATGCAAGGTAACTATTTTACGCTATCTACGTTGTGTTTTCTTTAAAGACCGCATGTACGCAATCTATTGAAACGCTATGTAGATAGCGTAAAATAGTCACTACGCATGCATAGTAGCTAGAATCGGGAAATTAGGTACGTATGTTAAAAATTACAGGGTTGTGAATCCGGCTCATTATGTATGTTTTTAAATATGTATGTGTGTATGTCCTCTGAAAAATTACTGATGATTTGCCAATGTTGTATACATTTGTTATTTAACAAATAAAAACACCAACACAAAAAAGTTCAAACTTCAAACAATTATTAAATTTAAGAACTTTGCAATACGAACAAATATTTACAAACCAAAAACACAGCACTATGTCCTCCTTTGCCTCAGGAACAACTCAGTAGCAGGTGTTGCAACAGGTGAATCAGTCACATCTGGTGTTTGTCCAAAAGACAGCATAGTGTGTACTATATAATGTACGAAGTTACGCATATGCGCGCAGCAATGTGTTTGTGAATTTACCCTACCTTAAAATTTCCAAACGTAAATACTGTTTAATTGTGGATTGATCGTAATTCCGTGTTCACGCCCACACAAGTCATTTACATTCCGAGCAACGCCCTATAGCTACGAAGTGTCGGCCCACAAAATTACGCTTTCGTGAATATGCATATGAGTTATTGTGGATCGATCGTGATTTGTTGCGATGGCTAAATAAAGTTCTCACGCTTGCGCAGTTCATTTAAATTGCATAATTACGCATTCGGACGGGCGTAAATACGCCATCGTACTTAGTCTGGATCTGGGCCATGGCTTGTGTTTTTGTACTACTTGGGATATCTTAAATTCACCCCATGAAAACAGATTACTCTACATTTAATTTTATAGTTATATAAAGCTGAAAGACTAATATAAATTCAAAATATGTACAAGGAAGTATGATTGAGCTCTTTAGATGTGTATTGCTGCATATGTTATGCAAAAGATAACATACATCCAAATTTAAAGGAGGCCCTTAGTGTGAGCAATATACAACTGTCTCCCCATACACCTCTACACGCAGCCGTATAACTATATTTGTTATACTGAATGGTAAATGTTACTCACAGGATCTGGCAACAGAATCATAATTAAGTGTAAGTGTTACATGCCGCGCTAGTACGCACCCCTCCTGGGCCTCTCGTTCGCGGCTCTCACTCGCTCCCCGCAGCCTCAGGCGGGTGCGCGCTCCTATCTCTTTTACTTGATAGGTGTTCTCCCTTGCTGGGAGACGTCCCAGTTGGAGGCTGGTCAGCTGCTAGCCTATCAGAGACTAGCAGCCTCTATTTAAGTTCGGCACTGCCTCCTGGCAAGTGCCGGTTATAGAATGTGTTTGCAGTATCTGTGCCTGCCCTTATCTCTCTCTCTTGCCTTTGTGCAGTTTCTTGCATTCATGAGTGCCCCATTTAGTCCAGCCTTGTTCCTTGCCTGCTTCCTCTCAGTGTCTCAGTACCCTTTCTCCCTCCTTAGTGTTTTACTCCACTTGTTTGTTCCCTGTCTATCCTGTGTGCTAGTCTCTGTTGGCCCCTCGGGGTCCCCGCTGGTGTGTGTGTGTGTGCCCTGGTTTGTCCATTTGTCCTGTCTGTCGTATTAACCCCTCCTCGTCCATGGTCTCTGTTATTTATTCCTTGTTGTTTGTTACTGGTCAGTCTCTTCTGACCCAGTCTATTTCCCGCTACTTACTCCGTCTTGCTCCTGGCTTTCCACTTTCCTACTTTGATTCATACTACCTCTCCCGGGCGTTGCTCCAGGGGCCGCGATCTGTGTTTTTTTTTTGCAGCCCAGATTATCCCCACCATTAGGGGCTCTAGTGAACACCAGATTGCCGTTAGACTCCGCACCCTGGTCGCCGCGTCCATCTTGCCCAGAACCTGCTCGGCCACTGCTAGTTGTCAGGAGACATACCAAGTCCAGCTTACCTCTGTCATCCGGTACTGTAACAGTAAGTTCTCCCTTTTTACTGGTTTAACCTGGTCATGTAATTACACAACAATCCAAGCATAAACATATCAAAGTTAGGGGCAGTGCAAAAAATGACTTGGACAATATGCCAGACCTCTTAAAAATAAAAGACATTGGGGTCAGAGGCGGAACTACCGGCGGTGCAAGCGGTGCACGGCACCCGGGCCCATGGAGATAATGGGGCCCAAAGCACCCACCGCATCAGCCACTACTGCGGTGGCTGTGGGCCCCTATATCTCCATGGGCCCCGGCTCTGTGTGTGTGCATGCAGAGCCGGCGCGGTCTCCCCGCTATGGAGTCTGCCAGCGCTCACACAGGATGAGCGCTGGCAGTCTCCACAACAGGGAGACCGTGCCGTTCTGCATGCACACAGAGCCGGTACATACAGGAAGTTTCTGTATGAGCAGCTTCCTGTATGCGCCGCAGAGGAGGAAGAAAGAGGGAGGAAA
>WWET01001541.1:229101-245576 GCA_011038615.1 Limnodynastes dumerilii | reverse complement strand
TCCTGAGACTGTGCGTGGTTTTTATTTTTATAGATGGCTAATTTGACTGTTAGAAATCTGCAGATTAGCTAACATATTGTTAAGCTGTACAATATGAAGCTTGTGAAGTATCACTTTGTAAACATATAAATTGTTATATTGTAGATAATGTTTGCTTTACAGGAGAACAAGGACAATCGTTCTCTAAGGAGCAAGGTAGATGGCATTGTCCATGAAGGCAGCACATCTTCTGATATCGCTGTAACCTATTGTGAATATCAGATGCCATAGTGGTGAGAAACTACCGTCTGCCTCCTCATGTCATCATGATAACTTTGCAACTTGTGCAGAGTGACCTTGAGTCGAGGTATTACGTTCCTACATCAATACCACCTCTGACTAAAATGTTAGCGGTGTTACATTTTTGTGTGAGTGGTGGTAGCTTCCAGGGGTGAGTGGGAAGTTCAGAGGGCATTTCCCAGTCCTGCTTCAGTCGTGTATTGAGTGAGGTACAAAGGGCATTCACTTCATGAATGATACACTTTATAAATCGCCCTCTGGATGATGAGGCACTTGTGCCAATCAAACAGCAGTTATGAGTTGCTGGCTTTCTAAATGTCATCAGGGTAGTTGATGGCACACACATACCACTAATACCATCAGGAGTTAATGAGAATGGGCCTGACGCCCATGTGTAGTAGGTCATTTACACTATCTACGTAGATCGGTACGTAGATAGCGTAAGTGCGGTGTTTAAAGACTGAACGCTGTCATTAACGCAGAAACGCCTTGGAGCGTTTTTAGGAAGAAGTGGGAGGGGGGAGTGATTTAGATTAGCTGAGGAGAGTGGGGGGAGGTGCAATGTCCGTACAGACATTGCACAGAGAAATAAGGTAGCCCTATAGCACTAGTAAGTGCCATAAGGTACCTAAAAATGGGGATCAGGTTGGGGGCTGGAAGAGTGAGTTATCTGCCCGCACCTAACTCACTCTTATCTGTGAATCACGTCCAATATTTTTTAGTAATCGGAAACATTTTCATTCCAGAAATATTACGGTGGTATGTGATGCTTCACTACTGATTCATATTATTTGGGCAAAATATACTGGTAGAGCTCATGATTAATTTATTATGCAGCAGACTGGATTATGGCAAAAATTAACAGTAACAGGCAAGGTGAGGACTTGTGCCTTTTAGATAATGGGGTAGATCCAGAACTACGTTTGCCGTACGTTTATTCGCATAGCGTATTTTCGTGTGCGTACCTTCTATACACTCCCCTCGGCACACCCCTTGAACGTACGTATTTTGTCAAGATACGCTTTCCAAACCCTACCTTAACTTTTGCCAACGTGACCGCAGTGATATGCACACGTACGTATGGGCAACACGAATTTACGCAACTAAGCACGCCCATACTGTACACTTTAAATACAAACCCTGCCTACTTAACGTATTTCAGACGTATTTTGGACTCACGTAAAATTGCCACGCCCCCACGTAAAGTATTTACGTGACACATACGTGAATGGAACATACATTCACAATTACGCTACAATACTGTGCAGATTTTCTATGGTGCGCATGCGCAGTACTTACCAAAAGGCGTTTTTTTACGTCTCCGCCACGCGTAAATTCGCTCACAAGCGTTGTTCTGGATCTGGCCCAATGTTTTTAAGACTATTCATGTTGCCATATTATGAAGGCTTTAAAGCATTAGATTGATTTGGAACTCTGCTTACCTTTGCTTATCACCTGTGATGTGGGATTGCCAGACAATATTTTAGCGAATTGTGCTTGTGCCATCCAGATGCTATGCAAGGAAACCAGTTATGCATGGAGTTCAACTCCATGTATAATGAGATCCATAAGAAGAGGCGTGCCATTACTCCGTAAGCAGGAAGCTAAGAAAAGGTGTAGGGGAAGACATTTAAATAGGGCATTATAGGCTGGGTTTGTAAAGTCTGCATGTACTAAATCCGCACAAAGATACGCTCAGAGAGTTAAGGTAGCCCTTTGGACGTGGAAGTCAATATAGATCTGTAATAGTGGCCACACAGTAGAGAGATTATCGCTCTCAGCGTGTTGGTGGCTGGTATTCGGAACAACTTTCCCCTAGGAAAAGGTTCGATATCGGCGCCACACACAGCAGAGGGAGCGATAATCTCTGAATGAGATTGTGCAACTAGCCTATTAACTGGCTGCAGTCTCACTCACTGATTGGTTGGGACTCCTGTCAATCTTGACAGGAGTCCCATACAGCCAGCCTACTGGCTGACTGAACAAAAAATTTAAGAATGGAAAAAAAAAAGACTGAGAGGTTTTGCAGCGCTGTGTCCTCTCTGTGCAGAACCTCTCACAATGACAGATATCAGTATGAGATGTTCTGCAGCTTTCTAAAGGGCTGGCTGACAGTAGCGTGTGGCACCTCTGTCTCCTGCTTGGAGTTTCCTCATCTGTCTGATTCAGTCAGAAAGACAGGGAAACTGCAGCCAGGAGGTGGAGGTACAATAATCGGACTTGCTCACACACTACAAGATATCATCCTCTTGGGACGATAATCAATTGAGAATTCCTTTCAATCAGTTTATCATCCTAGAGTCTGTTTGGGACGATAATCTGAAGTTGTGTACCACAACCTAGAGCGATTTTTGGCCTAAACCACGATAATTGTAGGATTGGGCCAATAATCACTCTAGTGTGTGACCAGCTTAAAAAAAGAGGGGAGTTGACTTACTACTTAGGTGCGTATTTTTGTGAATCTGTACGTACTTATTTCCTTCTTATTTGTGAATAAGGCTTTCTGAATCTATACACACAATAAAACATGTAATCATACCTGGTCATTTATTTATTTTATTATTTATTAACAGGTTTTTATATAGCGCCATCAGATTACATAATGCTTTACAATTTTAACAATCTGTCACAAACTGCGAAGAATGGTGGGACCTGCCCCGGGTTTCCAGGGAAGCAACAGATGAGCAGGAGTGAAGTGAAATAATTATTTGACTTTAAAAGTGATGGTGGCACAAGACAGGAACAAGGGATAACCAAAAATAGTGAACAGTCTTTGGATCAAGGAGGCTGAGGGGCCACGGGGAATGGATGAGTAATATTGAGGATAAGAGACCGTGAGCAGGGGTTCAAATAATGAGTCCGGGTGGTCGACGGTGAGATTGAGGTTGATTGGATGAGAAGGCTGGATAGCACTGTGGAATAGACCAGGACTGGATTAGGACTAGGCAAGACTGGATGCAGGATTGAACCAGGACTTGACTGAATACAGGGTTGAAGTGCTGGGGTGCGCCGGACTGGCGTCCTGGGGTGCGCCGGACTGGCGTGCGCTGGACTGGCGTGCTGGTGTGCGCCGGACTGGCGTGCTGGGGTGCGCCGGACTGGCATGCTGGGGTGCGCCGGACTGGCATGCTGGGGTGAGCTGGACTACAAAACTACTGGACTGGACTGCGAGGACCACGGCACTGGAACCAGAAAAGGAACCAGGACAGCGGAACCGAGACGGCAGGACCAGGGCGGCAGGACCAGGACGACAGGACCAGGACTTACAGAGAAGGCACTGGATCAAGACTGGAATCTGCACGGCACTGAATCGGAATTGGCAGGGCACTGGACCGGAGTCGGCAGGGCACTGGACCGGAGTCGGCAGGGCACAGGACTGGATCAGGCAAGGCGCAGGACTGGATCAGGCAAGGCGCAGGACTGGATCAGGCGAGGCGCAGGACTGGATCAGGCGAGGCGCAGGACTGGATCAGGCGAGGCGCAGGACGGGATCAGGCGAGGCGCTGGACGGGATCAGGCGAGGCTCAGTACTGGATCAGGCGAGGCTCAGGACTGGATCAGACGAGGCTCAGGACTGGATCAGGCGAGGCTCAGGACTGGATCAGGCGAGGCTCAGGACTGGATCAGGCGAGGCTCAGGACTGGATCAGGCGAGGCTCAGGACAGATGAATCAGGAGAGCCAGCTTCATGAAGACCAAGTAGATCTGGGCAATGAGGATAGAGTGCACAGGGTTTAAATAGAGCGCCCTGTGCACCGATTGGCTGGAGGACTGGAGAAGAGGATCCTCATTGGCAGTTCAGCGTCACGTGAGTACTCTAAGATGGTGGCGCCCACGGACCGGAGGCACCGCTGATCCTGGCGCCAGAACACACGTGGGAAGCCAGCTGAAGATGCAGGGTCAGGCTTGGTAAGTATAGGAGACTGTCACTGTGCAGTGACAGTCTCTGAAATCCAAAGCTGCAGCACCGCAGGGAGAAGACCGCTGCCAGGAAGACGTCTGTCAGGGTAAGTGCGGCGCTTGCAGCCGCAGACCATGACAGGTGCTCTGTGGATCGATTGATATGCCTCATTGAGGCATATGCAATCGAAATCCCTCCATATATATCTGTTCTGTGCCCCTTTGTGTCCATATATATCTGTTCTGTGCCCCTTTGTGTCCATATATATCTGTTCTGTGCCCCTTTGTGTCCATATATATCTGTTCTGTGCCCCTTTGTGTCCATATATATCTGTTCTGTGCCCCTTTGTGTCCATATATATCTGTTCTGTGCCCCTTTGTGTCCATATATATCTGTTCTGTGCCCCTTTGTGTCCATATATATCTGTTCTGTGCCCCTTTGTGTCCATATATATCTGTTCTGTGCCCCTTTGTGTCCATATATATCTGTTCTGTGCCCCTTTGTGTCCATATATATCTGTTCTGTGCCCCTTTGTGTCCATATATATCTGTTCTGTGCCCCTTTGTGTCCATATATATCTGTTCTGTGCCCCTTTGTGTCCATATATATCTGTTCTGTGCCCCTTTGTGTCCATATATATCTGTTCTGTGCCCCTTTGTGTCCATATATATCTGTTCTGTGCCCCTTTGTGTCCATATATATCTGTTCTGTGCCCCTTTGTGTCCATATATATCTGTTCTGTGCCCCTTTGTGTCCATATATATCTGTTCTGTGCCCCTTTGTGTCCATATATATCTGTTCTGTGCCCCTTTGTGTCCATATATATCTGTTCTGTGCCCCTTTGTGTCCATATATATCTGTTCTGTGCCCCTTTGTGTCCATATATATCTGTTCTGTGCCCCTTTGTGTCCATATATATCTGTTCTGTGCCCCTTTGTGTCCATATATATCTGTTCTGTGCCCCTTTGTGTCCATATATATCTGTTCTGTGCCCCTTTGTGTCCATATATATCTGTTCTGTGCCCCTTTGTGTCCATATATATCTGTTCTGTGCCCCTTTGTGTCCATATATATCTGTTCTGTGCCCCTTTGTGTCCATATATATCTGTTCTGTGCCCCTTTGTGTCCATATATATCTGTTCTGTGCCCCTTTGTGTCCATATATATCTGTTCTGTGCCCCTTTGTGTCCATATATATCTGTTCTGTGCCCCTTTGTGTCCATATATATCTGTTCTGTGCCCCTTTGTGTCCATATATATCTGTTCTGTGCCCCTTTGTGTCCATATATATCTGTTCTGTGCCCCTTTGTGTCCATATATATCTGTTCTGTGCCCCTTTGTGTCCATATATATCTGTTCTGTGCCCCTTTGTGTCCATATATATCTGTTCTGTGCCCCTTTGTGTCCATATATATCTGTTCTGTGCCCCTTTGTGTCCATATATATCTGTTCTGTGCCCCTTTGTGTCCATATATATCTGTTCTGTGCCCCTTTGTGTCCATATATATCTGTTCTGTGCCCCTTTGTGTCCATATATATCTGTTCTGTGCCCCTTTGTGTCCATATATATCTGTTCTGTGCCCCTTTGTGTCCATATATATCTGTTCTGTGCCCCTTTGTGTCCATATATATCTGTTCTGTGCCCCTTTGTGTCCATATATATCTGTTCTGTGCCCCTTTGTGTCCATATATATCTGTTCTGTGCCCCTTTGTGTCCATATATATCTGTTCTGTGCCCCTTTGTGTCCATATATATCTGTTCTGTGCCCCTTTGTGTCCATATATATCTGTTCTGTGCCCCTTTGTGTCCATATATATCTGTTCTGTGCCCCTTTGTGTCCATATATATCTGTTCTGTGCCCCTTTGTGTCCATATAAACCTGTGCTGTGCCCCTTTGTGTCCCTATAAATCTGTGCTGTGCCCCTTTACTGCTCCCCCTCTCCTTTACTTAATGTTATGTTACTTACCTTTTAATACCCTGCTTTCTTCTCTCTCCTGTCCTCTTGATTCTTCTCTGACTGGCTCCATCTTCAGCAACGCGGCGTCCTCTGCCGCTCTTCACGCTGGCCGTTTCTCCTCCTCACTATGACTGGGCGTGATGACGTCACGTCCAGCAGACGCACAAAAAAGCTGGAAACCCCCAGCCTGCTCAGCTTGCCGTCGCGGCGCAGTGCAGCCCGCAAGCTGAGTTAAAAAATGTTCCACCTGTTACAAGTATAACAGGCAGGCCAGCGGAGATAGCGGGTGGCGACAGCAATGTAAACAGGGGGGGCGGGGGCACGTGCCCCCTATGCCCCCCGCCCGGTGGGCCATATAAATGTCCTCCGCGGGCCGCATATGGCCCACGGGCCGTAGTTTGAGGACCCCTGGTTTAGGTGCTTAAAAGTGCTTATGATTCAAAGATACAAAGCTAAACGCACTGTTTAAGATTTTTTTCCATGTGCTCTCATTAACATATGTAAACACAATTCAGCATTAAAAATACAACTTGAAAAAGGAAAAATCATAACGTATTTTACAATAGACATAAAGGCATACTGCATGAAGTTAAAAATACAATGATCCATTACATATTGAGAGTTTTATATAACATTAAAACAACACAAACAACCAATAGAGCTAAATAAAAAAAATTCTAATGGTGCTTAGCTACAAAATTAGAATTTTTTTTTTTAAACATTCAAGAACAAACAACAAATAATGGCTCCTTTACAAGATTAAAGTCTTGCACAAAAATAAAATCAGCATAGGATTAAATAGATGAGCCATTATGTGTTTTATTTAAACACACATCCATTGATTATAAATACGCAGCAGGTATGTCATCAACTAAGTAAAGATGCAGGGCTTCACAGCAAACAATATGGTTAATCAACTTGATTTCTGATTCCTGTTTGGTCTGAGATCCATAGGTGTGCATATTGTTCGGTTCATGGGTGTGGCCATATTGGAAGCAGTCAGGTGACCATGCTATCCTTGGATTTCACATGACTCTCATGAGTGCTCCCAATTTAAATCCTGACCCATTCCATAAGGTACAAAAACTCTGCTCCTCAGTTCCAACTGTCAGTTATTATGGTAACAACCTTTCTTGAATAGATAAATAGTTTTTAAAATATCAGTTAAGTAATTTCACGAGGTGAGTGACAGTTGTAAGCTCAGGAGCGGTGTATATTGTACCTAATGGAATGGGTCATATTGGAGGGTCTGTAAATCCTTGGCACACATACTCAGCTCTCCTTGTGTTAGCTCTGCTATTTTTCCTCTCTGGTTATCATGGTGACCACCTGCAAGTGTGTGCAGTTCTCAGCATAGCGATCACTGAACTACAAGTGCCAGAAAGCATTGTACAAAGTGTGCAGTTTTCAGCATAGAGCTAACTACACTACAAACTCCAGAAAGCATCGAACAGTGTGTGCAGTCCTCATCACAGCACTTCTGCACTTCAAGCTCCAGAAAGCATTGTACAGTGTGTGCAGTTTTCATCACAGCGCTAACTACACTACAAACTCCAGAAAGCATTGTACAGTGTGTGCAGTTCTCAGCATAGAGCTCCTGCACTACAGAAAGCATTGCACAGTGTGTGCAGTTCTCATCACAGTGCTCACTACACTACAAGCACCAGAAAGCATTCTACAGTGAGTGCAGTTCCAATCACAGCGCTCCTGTACTACAAACTCCAGATAGCATTGTACAGTGTGTGCAGTTCTCAGCTTAGTGTTCCTGCACTACAAGCTCCAGAACGCATTGTACAGTGTGTGTAGTTCTCATCACAGCACTTCTGGACTGCACACTCCAGATAGCATTGTACAGTGTGTGCAGTTCTCCGCATAGAGCTCCTGCACTACAAACTCCAGATAACATTGCAGTGTGTGCAGCTCTCATCACAGTGCTCCTGCACTACAAACTCCAAAATGCATTGCAGTGTGTGCAGTTCTCAGCATAGTGCCCCTATACTACATGCTCCAGATAGCATTGTACAGTGTGTGCAGTTCTCACCACAGTGCTCTCTGCACTACAAGCTCCAGCAAGTATTGGAATATATAATCTCAGTAACCTACTGCTCAGTACTAATCATATACGCTGTATCTACTGCTGTATCAACCACCATTGCAATACCTACAGCTCAGCATTATGGGCCAGATCCAGACCTACGCTCATGTGTGTAGCGTATTTACGGAAGCGTGCCTACAAAGCACACCCCTAGGCACTCCCCTTGCATGAGTGTACTTTTGCTGTTTTACGCCTACCAATACCCTAACTACACATGTAAAATTGAAAGTTTAGAAGATATCCTCCTCAAAACCTTCCTCCAGCGCTCTACTGAGAAACAACAACCCCTATGGATGATTCAAGACAAAGTTATTTCTAAAGGGTAAGTCCAGCAGCAACGTTGGGGATGACTAGTCCCCTTTAAAAAACTATAGAAAAAGAAACTTGTGCTAAGGATTTAACCTAAAAGAATATATTTATTAAAACAAAATTAAAAAATATATGTATAAATACACCATACAATTAGATCTTATGGATTACTAATGCACATATTTAGACCTAAAACAACAATTGTAACTAGTATTTACAATTAACCCAGCGTGTATGGATTGTCTTCCCAAAGAATGCCTGTCGACAGGGTTTAAATGTAAGTTAATTGGGGTATATTATCTTTTGATCCAATATGTTGTTGTCCTTGGCAACCATAAGAAATAAAATAGTTCCTTTATATATAGTCCTGCACGGTACAGTTCTCCAGCTGATTGTAAGGGTGGTGTTGGTCCCTTTATATCAGTAATGCAGCTATGATTTAATTTACACTTCCACAGATATTCATAGTGGTGCATACGATGAAATTATATCCATATATAGGGAGCATATATATATAGCAGAAGTGGTTAGTAGTACATCGCAATAGTGTACTCACTGTTTGATGTTTTATCCCGTAACTTCTGTATGTGGTTATATTCACAATTAGGTCCTTTTTTTTATGAGTGTAGTGCACCCTTTTTTACCCAGTATACCGGGATTATCTTTTTTCCACTGGACGCTGCTCCGGCCGTCCGCAGCGGGGAAATCCCGTGCACGTGGATGATGGATGGACTCGATCTGGAGCTGGTGATATCAAGTAGCTGTGGTATTTTGCCTTGGGAGCTCCCGTGTGGATACAATGTTCCTTATAGTGGTTAGTATGATGTATAGTATCAAAAGTAGCTGTATGATGCGATCCAGTGCAGTCACAATGAGTATTGGCAGGCAGGAACAGGATCAAGGTATACGCTGGTAATACTATTCCTTTACGCGTTTCTCCTGTATTCAGGTTTCATCAGAATACCCTAACTTTTCTACGCTAATCACGCCCATACTGTACGATTGAATTGCCGCATCCCGCCTCCAAGGCGTAATTACGATTTTCGTCTGGCAGGTACGCCCCTTTGTACGTAGTTACAATGATGAGCCATGGCTCGTAAGTACGATCAGAGTTTCTGGTATTTACATCTGATCAGATAGCTGCTCCCTTGTGGAGTGATGACCCACCGTGAGGTGGTATTTTTTATTTATTTTGTTTGATTTTTTTAGTGCAGGGAGAGATCTGGCCATTTACACTATATATATATATATGTGTACATATTATTATGACTGGAGCGGTGGTGTCTGTTTGTTGTTGTTTTTAATGTATATGTATTTCTTGTGGCACATGTTGTCCTATGTCTCTTTTTAATAACGTTGCTTTGAGCTATTTTGATATATGTGATTGTAATAAAGATGGGAAATTGTAATGATTTAAGGCTTGGAGTGCACCATTATTATTGGTCTTATTGGGGTCCACTAATCGTGGCTGTCCCCTTTAATTTCTTCTTTGTCTATAATTACCAATATGTTGCAACCGCTTTGGGACTCTCCTATTTTTGGGTTTCCCTTAGCCTTACTTTAGATATAATTGCTATCACTTGCCCTGACTGGTGTGGGACACTATCTGTTTTTGTTTTATTGTTTTAAAGATTGAAAGAATGGCTAAAGACATACAAGGAGTGAAAGGGCGGCTGGAAGAAAAATAAGAGAGTGAAAGAATGGCTGGATGCATACAAGGAATGGCTGTGATATGCAAGGGTTCACATATTGATAAAATACATATTTATGTTTAGACATCAATGTCTTAACAAATTTTCCACCACCTTTTTACATCCTCAATCCCAAACAAATAGATTATCCATTACAACTGTGTCTCCTTTTAAGTAATGTTTAACTGAGTGAATATGCTGCTATAGAACACATGATTATGTGCTGTGTAGATTTGTATCTTACTAATGAGTTTTTCTGTCTGTTGCCATGCCCAAGACAATATTTGTTAATCTGCATTGTTCTCTGTACATACCTTTATTTATCAAAAATCTTCAATAAATAGAGAATATTAAAGAAATGAAAAAAGAGGAAGAGTAGCTGTTTAGGCATTTTTCCCCCCACAATGAAATCAATCAATAAACAATTAGATTTATACTTTGTTATCTATAGGTTTAACAATGCGTTGTTATGAAAGGTTCTTCACCTTGAGACTTTTGTGTATTGGTTTGTACAAGTTTTATTAAGTAAAATGTTCTTTTGAGAGTCCCTGAGTTTTTCTCCAAATCCTATATATCAGACAGAGTTGTTTATTGTATTGCCCTTGGACATAACAGTTTCATACTATTTTCAAGTACAATAAAAATAAAATTCTTTCAGTAAAGCCGGACATACACTGGGATGATTATCAGTCCCAACAGGGGATAAATGGGATGATTATCCGCTAGGGAAATGTCCTGTTATCGGCACCATACACCTCCTCTGCTGGGACCGATAATCCTAGCAGAAGGGGTGGGGGCAGGGCTCTCTATGGTGCTGCTGCATATATATGTACTAAGCTGCTCTGACAGCTTTAAAAGTATACTTCAAAGCTGTCAGACCAGCTTAGTACATAGATATGCAGCAGTGTTTATTGCAGGGATAGCGAGCCTTTCAGCTTACTGATTGGCTCCCTTAAAATATCAGGCGCTAGCACGCGATATCATTCAGGCAGGTTTAAAAATCCAATAATCGTACCAGAGCGTTTCTGGTGTGTTTATTGGAGGTTTTAAAAATTGATCCTGGCCATTAACTAGAGCGTTTTTGGCCCGATCACCCGATAATTGGGTGATCGGGCCAATAATCGCTCTAGTGTATGGCCAGCTTAATACAAACGGGCTGAGAAGAATGAACACAATGAAATGGTACTGGAATGACCAAAGGTAAAAAAAAAAGTAGATGTTTATTTTGTGAGTTAAAGTAACGTGTTCTTGTATATCACAAAAGGTACTATAAAAATTGCAGCCTTAAGGGTACTAAGCAACACATTCAAATAAACTGATTCCATTCCATTGTATTTGCAGGATATATTTACATAAAATTTAAAAGTGGCAGTGTGTTAATGTCTAACTCATAGCTACAAAGTTATACTTTGGGCTAAACAATGGAATGGATACAACAAAATTTGGATAGAATCCTGCTCTACAAATGTCTGTAATACATTAACATGTCCTGTACAATAACAGGAAAGATAGCAAAATCACAGGGAGGGCTGCCTATGTTCCACTCTGAGAGTCCTGTTGACAGGCAGCAGGATGCAGTGTCACTCTAGTGAGCAGCAGATCTTCTAAAATGTTCCTGTTATGTAGCAAAAGGAACCTGCTTTCTATAGTGTGGTGGCATTGAATTCTACTGGCTGCTGCTATTTAAACTCTACAAGACCCAGACTCAGTGCATGAGTATAGGGTGATTACCTGTTTTTCCAGCATATTCTTTATTCTATGGGCTGCCTTGTTTTCTTGGTTAAGTTATTTCTCAGTGAATTAAGTGAATTCTTCACAAATTTCCACTTGCAGCTTCTAGGATCCTTGGCTCTTTCGGTAGCCATTGTCGGTGTTCTTTCTTTGTTTACATGCCAAAACACCTGCACTGAAACTAGATACAATCTGCTGCCTGCCTTCCTTTGTGTTCCAAATCCAGAATAATTTATATGTTAGATTTATGTGTTAGACCACCCGCAATGCTACTGGATACTTTCTATTGCCAGGATTCCTCCGCGTTCCAAATCCAGATTTATTTGTGAGCTATACCACCTGCACTGCTACTGGATGCATCCATTACTAGAATTCCTTTATTTGTGTTCTATACTCCAGACTACTCTGCGTGGCACAGCTACCAGATACTAGGTTCACTCAGTGGATCGAGTGGCAGGGCTCTATATCAGGGTACCTTTACCCCTTCAGTACCTTTAACTGAGTTCCGTACGTCAGAAAGAAATTCGCTTGCGTAACATCTGGCGCATCCAAGCGGCGATGTTACTTGTCAGGGGACTTACACAAATGACGTGCATAAGTCCCCTGACTTTATTAGTTCTGGATCTGGTCCAATGTTGACAAGAGAAGAGTTAGAGCACCGTCCGAGAAAAAGGGAAATTAGTTGAGGAATACAAGTTAGGGCAACAAATGGGAAAAAGCTGAGAAGAATGATGGAAACTGCAGAGAATAATGGGAAAAGCTGGATTGAATAATTAGGAGAGATGGAGACATGAAAAAGAGATGATACTTAAAGGAATTAGGGGAAGGGTTGGGTGAGTTTTGCCACTTACCTTTCAGAGCACTTTGTTCAGTGCTCCGGGGATCGATTGCTATGCATCGAGGCATAAACAATCGATAAAAAAACGGCCTTATCGGAATAGGGCCGTTCAAACCAGGGACCCAAACCCGTGTGTAGAGGCTCCAGAGCAACCACCCCATTTGTCCTGGGGTGGATCCAGCCCTGATTACCACTGATCAGAAACTATTTCTGTTTGTAAAATATAGTAGATTTCAGCATATTTAACAAATAAAAGTCAGTGGCAATTCATAAAAATGCATCTTCACCTTTAACTCTGCATTCAAGGCTCCAGCTCCAGGTACCGAACTCTGCAAGGGTTTGCACTGTGCACATGTGCAAGAAACTAACATTTTTTGGAGCTGATTCTATTCCCTGCGATGTAGCGCTAAAAGAGAAATCTGCTAGCTGCAAGTTCGATTTATAACTCGGGACAGATTATAAATAAACTAGCAGAGGCAAAGCGATCCATGGAAGACAGAAGACACTGATGCAAATGGGGAGTATGAATTTAACCCCAACCGTAACCCTCCCTTCCCCACAGCCTGACGATAAGACTCCCTACCACTGCAGCCTTACCCCAAGACTCTCATCCCTGCAGCCTAACCTTAAGACTCCCCTCCATGCAGCCTAAGCCTAAAACTACCCAGAGCATGTTACTCATCTCTTTGGTTGGTGCAGCGGGCGCGACGTTTCATAAAAATGAATAGGTAAGTATTCCGAACGGCATACTTAAAAAAATGGTGGTATTTTTTAAATAGAGACTGCTGAAAATTTCTTTCGGGTGTCTCTTCTTCTAAAAAAAACTATTTTGCTGTGGCAACTAACACCGGACAACAGGGCCCTGGGAGTCAGGGAATGCTGGCGCTTGTAGTTCCCTATTTGCCAGCCCTGGTAGCCATGGATATTCTGATAAAAAGAATGTGTGAGCGTTAGCGCCTCCCTAATGGTTTAAAAGTCACCAAACATTGGAAGGGGAGATATTCCCAAATCTCCCTAGATGTTAAAAGGTGTAAAAACCAAGCAACAAATAATGAAAAAAAGTGAAAAAGGTACCAATGTTGCAGCACCTATACCATGCAGTTATAAATAAGTATAATGTAAGCAGCAAAAATGTCTCTCTTATGAGGAAATTATTTCAATAAAGTCCTTCAAACAACAGTCTCAGGAATGTTCTTTACACTTTACAGCAGGACAAAGAAAGAGTTGTAATTCTATTTACGAGGTTTGCCTCTTGGGCTTAATGCACTTCGGAAGGTCTGTGTTCAGAACGCAGTTGTTCCTCCACGTAGCTATACTGGATTTCTTCAGCTCAAACTCGTTTGAGCTGAAGAAATCCAAATAATTTCCTCATAAGAGAGACATTTTTGCTGCTTACATTATACTTATTTATAACTGCATGGTATAGGCGCTGCAACATTGGTACCTTTTTCTCTTTTTTTCATGGATATTCTGATGTTTGGAGTACTTGTAGTACCCCTATTTCCGCAATCTATGTTTGATTTAGGAACGGAGATCCATTAAGAACGATTCTCAACTCCGCTGTTAATGAGATAAGTAAGAAGGGGCATGCCAGGCAAAGCTAAGAAGGAAGTTAAGAAAAGTGGGTGGGGGAAGGCATTTAAATGGGGCAGACAGGTCGCGGTTTGCTAAGTACGCGTGTGCTTGAGTAACTTAAAAACAAATATACGCATGGAAAGATAAGGCAGCCTATAGCCTTCTTAAGTCAGTTAAGAACATGAAAAATGTGGCCGTTGCCTTGCAACTATGGTGCGTATAATTGCAAACTTATCTCCTTCTTAACTGTGAACCATGTCCAAAGACTTAAACTAGAACATCACCCACATCATGTTGGATCTGATTACCGCTCGATCTGGCTGATAAAACGATTATAATGGTATTCGGTGATGATTGCAAAACCTATTAGGCGCAATAGCCACGTCACGCTAAATAGGTTCCACAGGTTGTAGGGAATAGAATTGGCCTCTTAAAGTCTGGGTTTTACAAACAAAATACTTCAGTCACATGACCGCAAAACAAATCAAATATACCCCTTAGGGACTGATATTGAGAAGGCATTTAGCATGTGGCAAAGAAAAATAAAAAATGCAGGAAGAGCAAATTTAAACAAGACTTATTTTTAACTCCAAAGTCTCAGTTGACATTGTCTGACTGTTCAATTTAGGATAAAATTTTAGGAAGAATAAAAAGCTATATTTACATTTACCATTAAAGAAAATTCTATTTACTGCCACTATGTAATTACTATTACAGGCTGAATTCATACGGTTTGCTTCCCTACTCTTTGACAAAAGCATCATGAAGGTAAGGGCGAAGGTTACCAGCCATGCAACAAATATGTATATAATGTCTAGCATCGGTCGCCCTGTGCCAGCGTCTCGCACTCTTACTGGTGTAATGAATGGCCAGTGCCCACTACTCAGCCAGCCGCACATAAGGACAAGTGCCAGCACACAGCTAGCCACGCTCTTGGAAAATTACTGGTTATAGCAGATATATGGACAGAATGACGCTTGGTGATAAACAGATGGCAGCAGTGGCAGAGCCTCTTCAGAGCACCTACCGCCAGCATGCCCGCTCTGTATAGTCATGCTGCTAGAACAAGACCGTTACAAATGACAAGTCTGTTCTATAGAACGACCCGTCTGAGCAACCAATCAGACTGCGCTCTAACTGGCGTTGCTTGGCCAATTGACGGCTGGCGGGGCGCGGTCTGTGGAGTTGGGCGGAGACCTCTTGTGGTTGTCAGGACTGCAGCCCCGAGGTTTATTCAGTAGTGGGATATACAGGGGAATGTTTGGGTATGTGTGTATAGGGAGCGCAGTTACCTGCCATATGATCCCCGCCCCGGGGCTGGGGGATTGAGCAGCCCGGCCTCCCCCGTTATCAGGAACACTCCTCCCGCACACATTGCACTTCCCTCGCTCCTCCCCTCCGATAAACTCTGTGACAAACTGCCCGGGAAGTGCTAGCGAGACTCGGGACAAGCTCGAGCACCCTGGAACACGCTGCTATCTGTGCGGAGGTGACCGGCAGCGTCTCTCGTGCTGTGTCTCGCGCTGCCCGCCTCCGCTGCTAAACTTTCTGCGCTGTCACCTGAGCGCTGCCTGTACATAACGGTGATGCCTGTCGGTAGCCTCTTGCCATTCAGTGTAGCCCCACTGGGGTCGGGGAGTGGAGCAGGCAGCGGGTCGGGCACCTCGGCCCCCGGAGGTGCGGTGTCTGCTCTTCACTGGTTGGGCCCCGCGGGCAGGAAACTGTCCGGGTTCCGACTGACCGAGAAGTTTGTGCTGCTGCTGGTGTTCAGCGGCTTCATCACCCTGTGCTTCGGGGCCATCTTCTTCTTGCCCGACTCACCTAAGCTTCTCAGTGGCGTCTTCTTCCAGCAGCCCCCTCCGCAGAGGTTCCCAGCCGGACCCGGACTGCAGGATGAGTTGGACGGGGGTCGCCTAGCCCGAATCCGGGAGGAACACGAGAAGGCTCTGCGGGAAGCCAAGGACACGCTAAACAGGCTTCCCGAGGACATTAAGGGAGACATCCAACGGGACAAGGATAGGATGGTGGCCCTGGGCAGGGGAACTGCTGGGGGTAGACTATCTCCCCGGCCCTTTAAAGAACCCATAGGAGTGGTAGG
>WWET01001541.1:174269-193749 GCA_011038615.1 Limnodynastes dumerilii | reverse complement strand
GAAGGATGTGAGAGTGCTGGATTGCCTGATAGGAGGTGGTAGGTTGTTCCAATGGAGAGGGGCGGCCCGGGAGAAGTCTTGGATGCGGGAGTGAGAGGTAGTTATCAGGTTGGAGTTGAGGCGACAATCACCAGCAGAGCGGAGGGGACGGGAGGGATTGTGGATGGAGATAAGGGAGGAAAGATAGGGGGCGGTGGAGGAGGAGAGAGTCTTGTAAGTTATTGTGAGAAGCTTGAAGAGAATTCTGAGTGGGACAGGAAGCCAGTGTAAAGAATGACAGAGAGGGGTGCAGCATTAAGTAAAGATTGTAGTGGTGAGAAATGGACCAGAGGGAGTCCAGAGAGGAGAATGTTGCAGTAGTCCAGATGAGAGATAACAAGAGAGTGAATGAGCGTTTTAGTGGCATCAGCCGTTAAGAAGGGTCTGATGCGAGCAATGCTGCGGAGATGAAAGCGGCAGGACAGTGAGAGGGCGCGGATGTGGGGGGTGAAGGAGACAGGAGTCCAGGGTGACGCCCAGGCAGCGGGCTTGGGTGGAGAAGCAGATGGTGGAGTCACCAATAGTAATGGAAATAGTAGGGTTACAGGGGATACGAGAAGGAGGAAAGACTACAATTTCAGTTTTAGCTATGTTAAGCTTGAGAAAACGATCGGACATCCATGAGGAGATGGCAGAGAGGCAATCCGACACTTTAGACAGAAGTTTGGGGGAGAGGTCAGGTGAGGGGAGAAAGATTTGAGTGTCGTCGGCATAGAGGTGGTAGTTAAAGCCAAAGGAGCTGATGGGGTCACCCAGAGAGGAGGTGTAGAGTGAGAACAGAAGGGGACCAAGGACTGAGCCCTGGGGTACGCCAACGGGAAGAGGAGTGGTAGGGGAGGAGGAGCTAGGGGTTTACGACAGAGAAGGAGCGGCCTGAGAGATAGGAGGAGAACCAGGAGTTGACAGAGCCAGAGAGGCCGAGCGAGCAAAGGGTGTGGAGCAGGAGAGGGTGATCAACGGTGTCAAAGGCTAACAATAAATCCAGGTGGATGAGAAGGGAGAAGCGGCCATTAGATTTGGGAGAAAGAAGATCGTTTGTGACCTTAGTCAAGGCAGTTTCAGTGAAGTGCATGGGGCGGAACCCAGATTGGAGAGGGTCCGGGATGGAGTTGTGGGCAATTTAGCCGATTAGACGCTTGTAAACAAGCCGTTCAAGCAACTTGGAGGCAAAGGGTAATAGAGAGGTTGGTAGTTGGAGGGTAAAGTGGAGTCAAGGTTCGTTTTTTTTAAGGATGGGGGAGACAAGAGCATGTTTAAAGGGGGAGGGGAAGGAGCCAGAGGAGAGAGGAATAAGTTAGAGGTGGGCAAGATGGGAGCAGGTGGAGAGAGAGACCGGAGAAAATTAGAGGGAAGGTAGATTGTAAGCTTTTTATAAGAACATTTAGGTTTCTTTATTTTAATTAGTTTGTCATATTTTCTAAAAACAATAGAATTGTTAAAGCAATGAGATTAGTTATGACGTTTTGAAACAGAAACTAATCCTCCCTCTCCAAGCACACACTTACATTAGATCCATAAAACGCAATCATATGCCAATTTATCCTTTGCATTTTTGAGAACCCAAGTGACCTGTGAACCCTGACATGATGGGATTAGAAGACGTTGATTCCAGCAAAATGTTTCTAAGGTCGGCATGCAAGAGGCTAGTGTGCTTCCATGACTCTCTCTCTGACTTTGCGCAATTTAGATGACTTCCATGTTCATAGCCATACGTTTTTCTCAAGGGTCACTATTCATGTAGAATATGAAGTTGCCTTCCCCGCCTACACTGCATATAATCTAACGTACGGAGTACTGTCATATCCTAATGTATGGAAACCAGTTCAGAGCTCAGAAGCATAACATCTGTTGCACGCATGTGGAGTGCACTCGCAAAGCTTGACTTAAGCTTGCTGCTTGCAAATAGAGACTAACGTTACTAAATCTGGATCAGGTCCAAGGTGATTTTACAATGGAAAAATAGCCTTCATCATTGTCTGATCTTGTTCAGGAATAGTTTTTAGAGTTGTGTTGAATAAACAAAAAGTTATATATTCTTTTGAATGTTTTTGTTCCTCGATCCTCCAATCTGGTTGGTGATTGGCCATCCATGTTTTGTGCTCCACTTCTGTGTTTAGGGCATCCAATTAAGTTGATATTGACACAACTGCCAGTACTTAGAAATTTGCGCGCCACTGTTCAGAAATTGGTTTTGTTAGTTAAATTTGTGTCCATTTTCAACATGGTTCTGAACATGACACAGTTTGGTACCGTGCTAAAATATTTTAAAATATTTTTACATTGTGTGTTGTCTTTTATTAAAAGCATGATGGAAAATGTAGGCGTATTAGAGACTTTCAGCCATTTGGTATGTCTTTCACCATTTTATGTTGTCTTACTGTTTTATGCTTTGCATATGTACTATCTAGTTCATGTCCTAGCAAGATTGTGTAAATGTTTCTGGCCATTTTAAACCTTCATAAAAAAAAAAGCTCATTGCCAGCATACATTACAAATATTTTGGTTGACACATACTGAGTTGCCGTTATAACATATTTCGGACACTGCTATCTTGCCTAAAAAAAAACCCATTGGTTAATAAAACTGTAAAACTTTTTTCTTTGAAAGTGATTTTAATGGAAGCCCACAGTCTGCATATTCACTAATAATACATTGTTGTAAACCACAACATTTTCCTTTATTGTAATAAAACAAAAATCACATCTGTCAATTATATAAAAGTAACAGTTGTTTAGTGTGATGTGTTGGTGCAGAAAGTATTCATAACAAAATCATACAATTCTTATTTTTTTTTGTTTAAAGAAAAAAGTAAAATTTAACATTGACAAACTTTTTTTATTTTTTTTTTAACAATTCCTGCAGATGAATAAACGGAAGTTTGTGGAATCTTTATTAAATGTAGCTCTCATAATATGGAACATTCAACTATCAGTGTTCTGGAATGCAATGCTTAAGCGCTCACAGTTCAATGATAACAGGAAGTGATCACTGTTTGCAGATGTCACTTCATGTTTACTGTTTCTTTGTCCTGAGGTTCTTTGCTTGGAAACAAGTTACTGGGTTCCATATTGTTTTTAGCACTGTGACACACTCCTCTTAGTAGTTTGCTTTGAGAGGTACACTTTTAATTGTCATTATCAGTGGTGCTAAATATTAGTCAAAAGGGGAGTACAGCGTATACTGAATGCATGAATTATGCTGTTTCCTAGATGCTCTAGGCTAAGATTGGGAACAACTTTAGCAAGTGATCTACTGGTAATATGTGATTTAACACACCTGTCTAGTCTACCATACCTACCAAAATTAAAAAATGTTCAAACTTCCTGGCCTGGGACACAAAGTCCAGTATGTGTCTTCCACAAATAGCAGAAATAAATTCTGGTCAATAATATCAGTATAAGGGTTTTACCCTCTATAATGTTGGTAAGACTTCTATAAAAATATCATCTGCACAGAAGAAAATTCAGTTGCCGTTTTAAGTTAAAACGGTCTCCTGGATGCACAAAAAGACACAGAGCCTTGTCATTGATGTGATAGTGATCTGCAAGAATAAAAGAAAATGTGACTGAGGTGAGGAATACAGACATGTACCTCCATGTGGTTGTAAGTGGTGCTAAACATCACGTTTTGTTCGAACAGGAAAAACATTTTCCTATTATATTGATATAAACAACAAATTACATTGCAGTCTGAGTGTGTGCCAAATTTTAGAATTGTGTTTTTTTTTTTTGTTTTTTTTATTTGGAAATACACATGAACACAACAGGGCAGGGACTCTTAGACTCTTAAAAAAAAAAGTCTAGTAGCACTGTAACTGATTGGTTTAATATGTGCTAAGAGGTGTGTGGAGCCATCGTCTCTCATAGTGCATAAGGTAACATTGTTGGTACAGACTTAAACCCCATCCAAACAGATGAGGCAAAATTTGCTGGTCGACAGAAATATACTCGTGGAAAAATTATAATGATTATAATGTGATGCATATTTGCAAAACAGGAACCATGGACATAGAATTGATGGGCCTTGGGTTTTTGGTCTGAAGCAAACTCTGATTGTCAGTATTTTTATGTACACTCTTATACCAATCATTCTGCGGGAATGCAAAACATGTTCAGTGATTCATTCCGATGAATGGCCTGCATATGGAGATCTAAATTCTTCCAGTTACCGACATTTTATGGTGAACCATCAAAAGAATTATATGGATCCAGTGATAGGAGTGAACACGCAAGGGATTGTGGGTCATGGTTGGATACCAAAATATATATTTAGAAAAAAACACATTGCAGTGGATCAGCGATCGTATGGACCTCTGATCTGCACATTCCATTTAAGGCAGGCTTATGGCAGTCACTTAGATGCTGTGGGAATTGTACAGCACAGACTAGGAAGCTGTCGGTGCCGCAGAGTAGAGACTAGGAAGCTGTCGGTGCCGCAGAGTAGAGACTAGGAAGCTGTCGGTGCCGCAGAGTAGAGACTAGGAAGCTGTCGGTGCCGCAGAGTAGAGACTAGGAAGCTGTCGGTGCCGCAGAGTAGAGACTAGGAAGCTGTCGGTGCCGCAGAGTAGAGACTAGGAAGCTGTCGGTGCCGCAGAGTAGAGACTAGGAAGCTGTCGGTGCCGCAGAGTAGAGACTAGGAAGCTGTCGGTGCCGCAGAGTAGAGACTAGGAAGCTGTCGGTGCCGCAGAGTAGAGACTAGGAAGCTGTCGGTGCCGCAGAGTAGAGACTAGGAAGCTGTCGGTGCCGCAGAGTAGAGACTAGGAAGCTGTCGGTGCCGCAGAGTAGAGACTAGGAAGCTGTCGGTGCCGCAGAGTAGAGACTAGGAAGCTGTCGGTGCCGCAGAGTAGAGACTAGGAAGCTGTCGGTGCCGCAGAGTAGAGACTAGGAAGCTGTCGGTGCCGCAGAGTAGAGACTAGGAAGCTGTCAGCGCCAGCGAGGAGCTCCACAGTGGGGAAAAACGGACCATATTTATAGATCCATTGTTACGGCGGCTTGCATACGTATTTTTAGAAGCGGATTAACTGCACATGCAGTTACATAGTATTTATGCACGTAAGTACTTTCGGCACGGACTTGTGAATCGCACATAGGGATATACGTACGGAGGGGTGTGGTTTTTATCCAGACTTTAGAAGTTACGTAAAAGAGGGTGGAGGGGGGCATTTAAATGGGCATTTGAGGGCAGGGTTAGATAAATAGGCATGCACGTAAGTACACACGTAGAGATAAAGGTGCCCTATGGAGATGGAAGTCACTGAAAACCCCCTCCAGCCGAGGGGAGTGTTTTGCAGGTTCTGCCTTGCTATGCGTGTGCGTAAATACACGCACAAAGTAAATATGGATCTGTGAATCCGGTCCAATGTCTAGCTTCTGTTAAGTTTTATTGTAAAGTATTACCCTGCCCCTACCTAGCTACAATGTAATGTCACCCGGCTGGGCACATTTTCTGAGGAGGACACTGTAGCTAGTAATAAGTGAAATAGAATCCGCAATATGGTTGGTTATTAGCAAATGTCTTCGCAAATATTATATAACAACTATATTGTGGATTCTATTTCACTTATTTAACCACAAACAAGTATATTTGGTACCATCATTTACAATATGTGTATTTATGACTTTTCGCTCTTGAAGTTTCCAATAGGATTCTTGGATCCATATCATCTGGCAATTGACTGCTTGCTAAGGATCTACAATGGAGTGTTAAGTTATATTTGCACCTTTTCTATTTTGAGTGATCTCAACTGGTAGTCAGCAATACTATTGTGGTGATTTATTGTGTGTGAAAGTATACATCGAAATCTGACAATCTGTTATATAAGGTATTTTTGCGATATGTAATTGCAAGATATATATTGGTTTTATAATAGATTTTTAATGTTATTATTTCTAGTCCAAAATTTCTAGTCCAAATAAAATTATACACTTAAACTAGCGCTCTTGTACTTGTTTAACTGATTTCCTGGGGATTAGGTCAGTGTATAGATTATATTGTGGAATATAAATCACACAGTTTTTTAGCGCTATATAGCTGCTGTTATTTCAGTTTTATAATTAGGTTTATTATGACAAAATAGGCATATTGGGCCAGATCTAGATCTAAAAGTTAATACTGTGTTTAGCCTCGCAACGAAGGCTAATGTGCGGAATAAGGTATCCCAAATTCCACACGTAGGAGAACAGGGCACTCAACCACAGAACACTACCTTAAGGATAAGGAAAAAAAGGAGCTACAGCGTTTGATGTTGTTGAGAACAAATGCAAACGCAAAAAAGAGGTGCAAATAAAATTACTGATATATGGTCAAAATAAAGGATGAAAAATAATAATAAAATAATCAATAAATGAACAGATAGGTCACAACTCACTAAATAAACAACACTTTAATGCATAACATTTAAAAACATGTAATTCAACTCAATTTAAATAGCTCCCACAGTGGATTTTCTGCAGTAGAACATGGACGCGCAGTAGTTTGAAAAAACGATGATAAAGTGACAAGTGCATAAATAGTTCAATGGACTAATAAGGAACAAATTAACCTGCATATGTATTGAGCAGGTTATTGTGGATTAAAAAAGGTTCATCAAATGGCTGATATTGATTGAGGAGATGAGATAGTGTGACAGACATACCAAGATAACTTGTTAAGCTCTGTAGTTGCAATATAGTGATGAAATATATTTGTCCAACAAGTAAATGAAAATATAGTAATGGGTCAGGTGCACCAACAAACTTAATCTCAAAAACAAGTTCCAATGCTATGGTGAAGTCACACTGGTAGTGACCAGAGAGTAGATATCCGACCCGAATGTGTAAAATTGAGACAGTAACCTGGCATAAACTGGAGCTGGAGGGTGAAGCCGTAGGTCTCCTCCTCAAAACCAGTTGCTGATTTAATAGAACTCGACCGGCGGGTGTCCTCTTCGGGAGTCACAGCTTGGGTTGGTAACAGCTGTCAGTAACGGCGATGAAGCATTCAGCCAGAAGGCTGGCAGACAGATCAGAATTGCACACTGCAAGAGATGGAGGTGTTCACTGCAGAATTGGCAGCCAATGCATTTCCATTTGTTCTCAGTAATATCTAGCACTGTAGCTCCTTTTTTTTCCTTGTATTCAATTTGAGGAGACTACACTACTCCTCTTACATGCTTCTTTATGTGATCGTTTACTATGTATTAAGTTGTACAAACTTTCAGCAAATATAGATAATTATTGGTTAGCAAATAGATAATTATTGGTTATACTCTTTCAGCAATACAATAAGAATATAGTTTCTTCATCTAATTTGGTGTACTGAAAAGCGCTCGTTCATATATATTTTCACTACTTCACTCACTCACTCGGAACTCAGTCCGTGCAGAATACTTGATTGTACGTAAGGGTTAAACCCAGCGCTTACTGTACGATATAAATGGTTAAGCACACCATACTCATACGCATGGTGGGTGGCCCGGCCTCCCTTGTGGGGGATATATTGCATACGGGAATGCAGCCGCATGATGCTTTGTTCTGATATCGAAGAATTGGTTCTGTGCACCCGCAGAACAAATTCACGACTTGCGCACCTAGCGTGTGTAAGTAAATGGGTTTTCTCATCTGGATCTAGCCCAATCTGTCCATTTAAAATGTTACTATTCAGTTGTGAATGCTCCTTATTTTTTATTCAAACATAACACATGGTTAAGTACTGGATCCAGACAAGTGACTTTCCCTTCGGTACTGTGTATTGTGGTCACATTTTATCCAATTTTGCGTTCCACACATGCATCCTTTCTACCTGATCAGATCACATTCTCTCATCAACACTTAAGTGCAATGACACTTCAACAGAAGGGCTGGGTTGTTAGCGCATGTGGGTGTGACTTAGTATTACAGTGCTCAGTGTAGGGGTGTCAAGGATCTGTGTACTGATCCAGACTCTGAACAGATGCCCTTTTGGGTTTGTAGAGGTCAGAGAATTTAAGATAGACTGTAGCTTATGGAAGATTTCCATGCAAGGGAAATGGTTAACTGAGCATGTATATGTAGATAATGCTGGCTTATGCTTGTGGATCTATATGCATCTGTTGTGTAAGGGCGTTTTAGATTTTGTTTTTGTATTTTTGGCCAAGTAAAAGTAAACAAGGTGTTGTTTGTAATGGATCCATAAGAAATGTTTTGTTTCTAGTTGTCTTTGCTTCATATATTTTTTTTATTTTTTATTTTTTTTTAACTGAAAGGACCAAATTATTCTTGACTGGGCTGGTACTAGACCTGTCAAATTATTTTCCATTTAGACCCACATGCTTGCTTGTGAAATAGTAATTTCAAAAGAACTTTAGCTGTAGGAATGCTCCCTGCAATGAATGTTTTCCAATAAACAAATGTTATTACTGCCGGCAAGGATATCAGCACAGAGTAATAATGTGGAACAAATGCTCTAAGCACATTGTCAGAAATTTGATGGAATGCATTAAAGTAAAAGACAAGAAACGGCGAGATAAAAAAGAAAGAAATCTCTCTCTTATATAATAAATATCTATGCTTGCATAAGTGTTGGGGCATTTGCTTGAATGTCTTGCGTCTCTAATAACACCTTATACCTGGTTTTAAAATTTGTAGGCAAAGTGCAAGGATGTTCCTAAATAATTATTATTGCTCATGCATTTCTTTTTGTCATTTTTTTTTTTGTTAACCTCTAATTTTTTTCCTGGTGAAAGGTAGACGCCTTGAACCATGTGCCTCCTGTATTAGAAAGAAGGCGCATATAAAACAATTATGTATTGTGAAGTAATAAGAAACATCATTTTGCTCCTTTCTGTGGTGATTTCAGAATTGTTAACACACATTTACAATGCCTGGCAGTCTCTGTGTTGATGAAACTTTTTACAGAGATCAAAGGACCTTTTGAATGGTTAGAATTGTAGCAGGTTGCTGATCACTGATATTTAATCTGTAGTTATAAAACTGATGTTCATGTAAAAGTTATTGAATTATTGGGCAAATAAAAAACAACATAGCCCAGGTGATTGGGATCATTACTTTATAGGGTGAAGCTTTTACATTAACATTTTCACAGTTCTCCAAGTTTATTAACACACTGTTGTGCATGACTTGGACTCATTGCGATTCCCTGCTGCGAAGGTTGCATTACGAAGTAGGGACAGCCAAGAGTTGCTTTTATCGGAATAGGGCTGTTTGTAACGAGGACCCACACTCGATCTGACTTGGGTGCATTCTTTCATTTGTCTTTAAACTCTCTACATTAATTAACGTAATCATTTCTTACATTTTCTGTCTGAGGCAAGGGATTAGTGGCTGCAAGGTGACTTCCTCACTGCATAATTTGTTGTAGTGCTTCTATATGTTATACAGACTTTGGTAGGTAAGTAAGCAGCTATTATATAATGTTTTTGTTTTTTTGTTTTTTTTGACAAACCATTTTATACATTTTATATTGAGGGCATATACATTTGTCTGTCAAAAACCTTGCATTTATCATAAATTGGCATTTTTCATATAAATTGAAAACATTGTAATTCATAATAAGTGAGGTTTAGATTCATTTGCATTATTATAGTATATTCTTATAGAAAGACAGTTTAATTTGTCTGTTGGTTTCCAGCTTGAAAAGTGAACTTCCCATTCTGCGTTTCCTGTGAAATCTGTACCTAGAGAACCCTGCAATGTTATACCTTGTGCGGTTTTTTTTAAGAACATGCCCTTTCCTCTGCTCAGTAAATCACTACAATAAAAGGGTAAACTGTTTCATTGTTCTTCCATGACATCAGTACACATACATAGACTGATCAGTTGTGGTGGTTTTGGGTATAAATGCAAAGCAATGTTTTCAATTCTTGAGTTTTAGATATCTGTAACGGTCATCTTCTAGTAGATGACCTAAGCCTATACTGAAATGCAGTGAAAACTATTTTGTTTGGCAGACAAATACTTATCTTTGCAATCAAGTCAAAACAGGTTAGACCCATTAAAAGAATAGCGAATAATGCATTTTGTGAATGACATGAATAAAACAGCAGCATAATATCATATCTAGGTTTTATGCTGGGTACACTCTGACAGTTTTACCTCATATCCGACATCTTCTCAAACAGCAGTAACTATTTAAAGCCCTGACCTAATTACAATACACACACACACACACACACACACTTTTACAAACTGTTCAAATCTTTGCTGCAATCATATGCTCCCCCAAAAAGTGACTCTTTGCAGAAATATGAAAAAGTGAAATTAGGAGCTCCCAAAAATCGCATGATGTGATGCAGCTTCTAACTATTCCGCAGCATCATGGCAATGAACACAGGTTAGTTATCTGACTCTTATTGTGTGATCTGCCCAATAATTGTCAGATAAGCCTCCAGTGTGTGCCCAGCTTAAGTCATGCGCACAACATTGAATGTAATGCAAAATAAAATCTATCTAGGCTATGAATATTTAACAACGACATCATGTCGAGTTGTGTATGTGTAGCTATTGTAGCAACATAAACTGGAACAGTTATTACGGACAGTACTGAATGATAGGTAACATTTTGATCTTTTTAGAACGTTATTAACCATTCAATTATACAGCGCAATAGATAGAAATTTTAATGTTAGGACCAATGAGAGAAAATAGGGCCCCTACCCAGACTTAGTAACCACCGTAACCTTATAAATTAACATTCTGCCGCCCCACTTTGACTTTGCGCTCTTGGTGACCACCCTTATTGGCGACCACCCTTATTGCCCACCCATACTTATGACTCTAATTATACAATTAATATATTAATAAGAAGTACAATTTCATTAGCCAATATTATATACAGTGTCTGAGTTAATTTTAGATTCGATTTTTGTATAAAACCAGAAGTCTGATATACATTTTTTTTTTACTTTTATTTACCTTTTTTTTGGGGGTTTTTTTTTTTACTTACGTTTTTGTTTTGCATTGAATGTAGTTTTCAAGGGAGGTAAGGGGGGGTGGGAGTTTTCTTGAATAGTATGATAGATTTTGAACCTACATGATATCTATCTTTATGTCTGTTGCCATATCATTTACTACAGCTGTAAAATAATGTAACACTCCCTATAAATAGATAGGAAATGTTGTTTCTCTTGTGTGAATTTGAGTTCTGTATTGCTGTCTTGGAAGTTACAAAGGAAGCTAAATAATTTGTTAATCTAAAATAAGACTAACTGAGGTAAACTGCACATAGTATATATCATGTATGCCAAGAAGCCGTTCATTGTGTGTAATTCCATGCAGTATACTATAGAATCACTAGACTTATTGTAAACCTCTCATGGGAAGACCCATAATATGCTCAAGGTTAAGCATTTTATATAAACTAAATTAAAGATAATCAGTACAGCCTGATACTGCTTCACTTTGATTATTTGCAGAAATCATATGTTTTGTTCACACAATTTTATCCTGTTCAGAGTACCAAAGAGTATACACAAAAGAAATATAGTTGTTTTGTTGTTTAATGTTTAAATATATACCTCACATTAATCATTCAACATTTCAAGCTGGAATCGCTGACTTTGCTTCAAAATGTGTGCCTTACTGTTGTGTACAGCCACTTTGGCATTTTCCTTGATTTAAGAGTGAAATATTATGTTCTGACGTGTGACGTGTCTGAAAATAGATTAGATAATTTTTTTATAAGCTAAAATAAAACAGACTGACTAAAGCTGGGAACACACTACACTTTTTTCCAACGATATTCGCTCCAATCAAACGATTACACGAGCGATTCACACAATATTGTTGAAGTGTTTAGGCATGCAGAATCCAACAATATTGTGTAATCGCTTGTGTATGATCATTTAAACAGAAATTTAATAGACAGCTTAATTTGCCAGATAAACGATGCATCGGCAGAAAAATCGTGGGAGCCTGTTATAAAAATTGGATTGGAGATTGGATCATGAGAAACAGTGTTGTGTATACCCAGCTTAAGACAGCAACTGTGCAGCTATTCTTGGTCCATTATCATTTGCACCAGAATTTTTCATTTGTTATGTTGGCACATGAGAAGACACTGTAAATAACAGTATATAGCAGATGGAATAGTTGCATATTGGGTAAGCTCCCATCTGCCTTAAGATGCGATAATCATGGGCGAGCGTTTTTTAAACGTTTTATCGCAGGTTTCCAAATAAATCTGCACCACACACTTGAGCGATTTTTGGCCCAATCCACGATAATCGTGCGTTTTGGCCGATAATCGCTCTAGTGTGTGCCCAGCTTAACACAGTAGAACTGTTTAAACATGATTTGGGATAAATATAAGGATATCCTAAACCTCAAACAAAATTGAGGGTAAAATAGGATCTAATGTCAGTACAGTTTAAATAAACTGGGCAGACTGGATGGGCCATGTGTCTCTTATCTGCAGTCACTTTCTATGTTTTTATTGTTGCCCTTGCCTTTCTGTTTCACTTAAACACTTCTAAAGTTTAGTCCGTTTCTCCAATGTATTACTCTTTCCATCTTTTGTTCTATTTGGTAAGCTTCTATTGTCAGGGGTACAAAGAATGCATTACAATCCTACACGGTATTTAACACTAAAGACCAAATATTAAGTAAAGTTGTCAGTTCTGTATGAATAACACCAGTGCAATCATTCTCTATCTAATGTTTGTGTTTCATTTCAGGTAATATCCAAGGAGCAACTATTGTAGATTCTCTTGACACATTGTTTATCATGGATATGAAGGAGGAATTCAAGGATGCAAAGGAGTGGGTTGAAAAGAACCTAGAATTCAATGTGGTATGTTGTTGCACTTCATATAATTGTGTTTAATAGCGGGAACAAACTGCAAAATTCATGTTCCTTATTTTCTTTTTTTTTTTTTTTAACAACTAAAGTTCACATTTTGTCTGAATCTAATTATATCCTTATTGTAAAATTAAGCTAATCTGTTGTAAAGGATTGCCTTGCCATTTCCTTGAATGCTAGAACATGAACACAACAGAGGGATTTTATATTGCTTAATGCTGACTTTATTTTAACATACACTACTATGCAAACTACAACAGTAACATTTGGGTTGTGTTACATTTTAAAAACCCATAGTTCATTTTGAAAGGCAGTTTTTTTTTTTGTTTTTTTTTCTTTTCTCAGTTCAGGCTTTCTCAGATAGTGTAATAAAAAAAAAAAAAAAGGAAGATTTCTTTTGGTAGTGGGGGATCACATATTACATATATGTGCATCTACAGCAGTCTTGCCAACAATTAAAGAAGATAGACAAATACTAGTGGATCTGAGCTCAGGTATTTTCAGTGTTGCTAAGCTTTATTTACTCCTGAGAGCAGCAAAATATTTAGCAAAAGTCTGAGTTGCTGGGGATAAGATAGGGGAATACATACAGGTGCACATGTGACCAAAAGCTATTATGTTAGATACATATGTAAGTAGTCATTTCATATGTGATGTTTGACTTTTCTGTTTTGCCGCAACTATAAAAAATAACGTGAATATACATTTAATCGTCTAGGTTTAGTTGTCCAGTTTTATACTTTAGTTCAATCTTATTACCTATTTTTTGTTGGACTTTATAAGAAAAACTATATAAATCAAGAATCCAAAACATTAAATCCACATGCCTAATAATGTGTAGCTCCCTCTTGTGTCACCAAAACAGCTCTGGTGCATCAAGGCACAAACTCCACAAGACCTAAGCCTGTGTACTGTGGTATCTAGAACCAAGATGTTACCCCAAAAAAATCCAGCAAGACCAGCCGTTTTAAAGATGCTCTTGCCCAGTTAGCTAGCCATCGCTGTTTGGCTTTTGTAAAAGTAGCCCAATTTTCCTGCCTCCAACACATCAACTTCAGGAACTAACTGTTCACTTGCTGCCTAATATATCCCACCCCTTGACAGGTGTCATTGTACAGAGATAATCAATATTTACTGTAAGAACAGTAATGTAACTTCATTAACTTCCCAGTGATGGATACATTTCCCTATTCTAATACTTTTTGTCTTGTAATACCTTCAATTGGCGTTCTAAATTAACCAAGAAATTTCTGTTGATGTGAAAATTATTGCGCACGTTATTTCAGGAAAAGTTCATTTTCCAGACTTCAAATATTAGCTTCCCAGACATATGTTTGTTTGTGTAAGAAATGCTTGGCTGCTTTTAAAGTTGTTTACTGCTTTTTTTAATCTTGTAGTACTTTTAAAGATTTAGTTTGAATGAGTCCAGTCTATATGATATCTATGCTTATACCCATTGCAGATCTGGACTCTATCTTTGATGCTGTGAGAAAACGCTGTAACTCAGTGGTTTCCAAACCTGTCCTCAAGGCTCCCCAACAGTACATGTTTTCCAGATCTCCTTGCTGGAGCACAGGTGTGTTCATTATTGACTGTTTAAAAGATCAACAGGTGGTATAATTATATACCTTGTTCTGTAGGGAGATCTGGCAAAAATGCACTGTTGGGGAGCCTTGAGGACTGGTTTGGAAACTTATGCTGAAACTGCTACAGCTGTTTGCCAATTTGCAGCGTTTTTATTGGAAACCCAGAAAATTAAATGCAAATTCTTGTCAACAGTGTGATTTGTTTTTTCCTGTTTAAAATATAGATATCTTTAGATCTATGAGACAAAAAGTTCATAAATAATACGTTTTAGAAAAAAATCTACTAGTGCTTAGAGCAGTGTTGGCTAACCTGTGACACTCCAGGTGTTGTGAAACTACAAGTCCCAGCATACCTTAACTGCAAAAGCATAGTGGATACCTGACAAAGCATGATGGGAATTTTAGTTTCTTCTGGAGTACCACAGGTTAGCCAACACTGTCTTAGAGCCTAGTCTGGTAGTATGAAAATCATGGAGGTGAGTGCCTTACGATTCAAACCTTGCTTTCTACATGCCCTTTGCACGTAAACACTTTTTGCCACCCTACCTTAACATTTATGCGTCGGCCACATAAGATATAGGGTCAGTGTGTAAATGAGGATCGCACTTAAGGCTTAGCCAAGACCTTATTGTACAATTTAAATACCCCTCCCACCATGTGAACATGCTTTAATCATTCTGCCGCAACCTGCTGTAGGAACAACTTCTAGCATGGAAATCTGGATCTTTGGTAACCAGACCCGTGCTGGTAGTCAGCAGCGTGCACATGCCAATTGTGCCCATTTTCCCAAACATAGCATCTGGAAATGGACCACTACTAATAAACCTGGATCCAGTATGTTACTAACCTAGGCTTGATTGAATAATTTGGTAGCATCTGTTTTTTTCTGACAGTTTATGGTAATCACTAAAGTAGCATACACTGCATTAGAGGAGTTGTGGCTTGGTTGTTGAAGTCTGTTATGAGTTTAACAACAGTACCATTTCATGGGAGGAAATAGGTTCTCTGCGTTGTGAAGAGAGGATTGGGCTTTACCATTTAGGGGAAATCAGTCATAGTTGAGCTAGTAGTACTCTTGCGGTAATCAAATATTGAAAAGTATTGCTATACACAGCACTCTAACCTAGTGGTCTAACTATAGAGGCCCATGACCCTTAGCATGCCATTCACCCGGAGATTTGAGCTATTCTTAACAATGGAAGCTGCTACTTTTCAGTGGCTCATAAATCTCACATTTCTGCTTATGTCTGGCAAGATGTAAAAATGAAATATGGTTTTATGGGATGCAGTTTCTAGTTTCAGACAATGATACAGCAAACCGCTTTTTGAGCTGTACCATTGCCAACCGCTTTTATATAATAAAAATTTACATTAAGGAGTAGCTACCATGTCGATTGGTCTCATTTCGTCAAGATACTCATTCTGGTGGTTGGTGGGATTGCCCGCACTGATGGCTGTCATTAAGAAGTAGACATAGACGAAAGTTCCTTTTCGGCTGTCTCTGTTTTGAATGGCAGCCATTTTAGATTTTTTTTTTTTATGAATGAGTGAGTATGCGATCAGCGCACTCTCCCAATCATATTAGGAAGTGCTGCCGCCAGACCACCTCTCTGGGAATTTTTAGGCTTAGGGGAAGGGTTAGGGTCAGGCTGCAGGGAAGGGAGGGTTAGGGTGAGGGTTGGCGATACTTGCTTACCTTTCAAAGCATCGTGTTTACTGCTCCAGCGATCGCTTTCTATGCCTAGCGATTACGAGGGCCCTGGTGGTGTGGGTCACTGCTGAGAACAGACCTTTTTCGAAAGGACAGTTATCTCCCAGCCAGTTCTGAAATGGCTGGGAAATCGAGAGGCAAAGCAATTGATCCCTGGAGCACCGGACACGGTGCTCCGAAAGGTAAGTATTAAATCTAACCCATCTCTCCCTTTCCCGCAGCCTGACCCTTAAAAGTCCTCACCGGTGGGGTCTGGGGCAGGTATGACGGATCCGGCAACATTGGCTTCTGAAAATAAATAGGTAAGTTTACCCATTTATACCGAATGCTGTCTTTAAGAAATAGAGACAGCCAAAAACTGATTTTTCAGCTATCTCTGTTTCTTAAAGACCGCATTCGCTGCGGGGACTGCCACCGTAATTCTGGTTTGTTTTCATAAAGGGGAGGGTTAGGCTGTGGAGTGGGGGAGTTACCTTTCGCCACTGCAATCTATTAGTGTCAGATTTACTAAGATGCGGGTTTGGAAAAGTGGAGATGTTGCCCATAGAAACAATCATATTTCAGCTGGCATTCATTAATATGTAAAAAGTGAGAGCTACAATCTGATTGATTGCTATAGGCAACATCTCAACTTTTCCAAACCTGCAGCTTAGTAAGTCTGGCCCTTAGGGTTATGCTGTGAAGAGGAGATGGATCAGAGAAGGGGAAGGTTAAGGTCAGGCTGCGAGAGGAGGTGGTTTAGGGTTATGGAAGGGAGAGGGTTGGGGAAATACTGCAGATCTTTGCATACTGCTCTCCTGCAGGGAAGGAACAGTCGTTTCCGATCCCTGTTCGGAAACGCGGTGTAGAAACAGCCCTGTCGAAAAAGGGCCGTTCCCAGAGGTGGACAACACTCATCTGCATTACCAGTACACCCAAAGAGTCAGGATATCTGTTGTTGTAATTTGGTGGTTTTGCTACATTAACATGAGTATTATACAATAATTCAGCATTTGTCTAAATACATTGCTTTATACTGTGAAACATTCATAACCCTTCCATTAAGAGATACTATTTTAATTGGAATTCATTAATAATACCTAATGTCCTATAATTGGAGCATTTTTTTTTATTATCTCGTGATCATGAGGTTGTACTGAAAACAAACGGGTCTGCACCTAGGTAATTGTGTTCAGCCTATTCTCGCTTCAGTATAAGATTTTTATGCTGATAAGTAATTGTGCCGCATTCTCTTTTTAAAGACGTATCCATTTCAAGACTACGGAACTGTGCTAAAGCTTTGTGTTTCTTTTGCTAATCTTTAATACATTTCAATTAATTTTGGATTATCCCTCCCATTTACTTTTTCAGGCTTAAGAAGTAGAAAGGCTGCCAGTATTGCTTTTTCAAATTGAAAAATGTAAATTGTTCTTTGTAATTGTGCTTTGAAATATTCTGATAATATTTTTTTTCTTCTGCTGTTCCACATTTCATATACTAAGTTTATATAAGGCAAATAAAAATAATATGTGACAGGCCTATTCTGCAACCCTACTCCACTGCTGTTTGTGTGTTTTGCTTTGAGAGAGTACTGCTGAAACTATTGGCGCTTGCTAGTTAGTTGTCAACAAGCATTGTCCTCCATTCACCATCTCTAACACCTAATATTGCTCTCGGCACTCATGAAGCGGTTTGACTTAATGTGTATGCCTTTATTTATTTCCAAAAACCTTTAGTTTATCCATTAATAGTGGCCGTACCTGTTCTGTTCTTACAAATACATGACATAATGTATAGCCATTTTAGCACAATTTTGAATCTCTTTACTTTGCTGTATATCTTGACTACAACTTCACAGATTCTGAGTTTGTATATGTATACACACATTTATACATACATACATTGAAATTAACATTTCTGGAAAAATGTTTGAAATTTTAAGCATCCTACAATTGATTGTATGTTTATTTCAACAGAATGCTGAGGTGTCAGTGTTTGAAGTAAATATCCGTTTTGTTGGAGGCCTCTTATCTGCGTACTATCTCTCTGGAGAAGAGGTAAGAACTTCCCTTTCTTGTCCATTTATTGCTCTAAATATTCTTATTATAATTATTGTTACTGTTATTGAGTTCTTGTATTAAAGCTATTGAATGTGGTATTCTCATATGGTCAAAAAAAGATAATGTCAGTTAAAATGGAACCAAAGAATAAAAAGATTTAGGCCCTGATTCAGAGATTGAAAATAAAGACCATATTCACACCTAAGAACCTCCGGCTTCTTAGGTGTGTAATTTTCCAAATGTAAGTACTGCGCATGCGCAGTACATTTACGTAATCTATGTACCAGCTGGGTACATAGATTGCCACCATGCGGGAGAATTTTAGATAGAAAGAGGCGTGCTTATGCCGCCTCAGGGAGTGTTTAGTTAGAAGTGGGAGAGGGGAGGTATTTAGATTGGGCGGGGATAGGCATTGTCCATAGGTAGTTTCCTTCTTAAGAAGGAAACTATGCATGGTAAGATAAGGTAGCCCTATGGCACTCTTCTTAAGTGCCCTAGGGTACCTACAAACATTAAGTGCCCTAAGGTACCTACAAACAGGGGTGGGGGGAGGGAGGGTAGGGGCCACACAAGTGAGTTAGGTTACTCCTGGGCAAAACCATGTTTACTTTAAGGGGAGTCAAATGAATTCCATGCATGGAGGGAGAATACTCTGCTTTTGCTTATTGCACACAGATACTGATCAGCTTCACTTCTACATTGTTATTTAGACTTGGGCTGGGAAACATCACTGCTTAACTATAATATTGTTTGCGACAGATGAAATTTGACTCTCCTAAAATCAGCATGGTTTTGCCCAGGTGTAACTTTCCTCATCTTCAAACTGAATCAGGGCCTCAGTTTATTTATTTGCTAGAGAGCTCTGATTCCTGATTCTTACAGTAGCTTCCAAGCGCATCAAATTACAGATGTCTTAAGTTTTAGGCTACCGGTCGCTTTATGATATCTCATTCTGATTTGATTGAATATTCCCTATGATTTAAAAAACTGTGATTGCAATATTAAAGTATGAGTAGTACAAACTTTTACACTGGTTATTGTCAAATTGTCTCATCTACCTATCTACAACTGATCCATTAAAGCAGATCTAATATTGCATGAACAGAAAATATACTTGAAACCAACTATATTGGTGGGGAGAGGTTTAATGTTTTACATTTATAATAGGCTGCTGCTGGCCTGATGGTGCGTCTGATCTCTATGTAATTGGTTTTAATGCTGTACATTGTTTCTCATATATATATTTACATTAAAGTTAATTTTATGTGCAATATCAGCAATTCTTAACTACTTTTGAATCTTCTTTTTTTTTTTTTTTTTTTTTTTATTTG